>JASBQK010099997.1:0-10146 GCA_030264995.1 Desmognathus ocoee | reverse complement strand
GTCAATCTTTCCTTTTAGTTCAGCAAACTTGCAAACTGTGTGAGCGGTGTGACCGTCCAACAAGGGGTGAAAGCCCTGGATGATTTGGCCTGGGTGGTTCAGGATAGTAACCTGAGCATTGAAGCTCCTGGTTTTCATGGGAGGGCCATTCTTGCTGTCACTGACCATGTTCTCTCTTCGGATATCATTCACTGATCCGTTCTTCCCATTAAATTTGATGCTGTCACCTGAGTAAGCCTCCACCAGCACCTTGTGCTATTTCTCCAGAGACCTCACTTTAGTGGTGACATTGCTGGAGGCAAAGGTCATAACCATATCAACCTTGATAATACCAGTCTCGACATATCTGACTTGCACTGTGCCAATGCATCCAACTTGTATACGTCCTGCAGGGACAGTTGAAGAGGCTTGTCTGTGGGGCAGGTGGTTGGGATGATGGAGTCCAGAGCTTCCAGCAGGTTGACGCCTCTGGC
Organism: Desmognathus ocoee; assembly: GCA_030264995.1. NCBI lineage: Eukaryota > Metazoa > Chordata > Amphibia > Caudata > Plethodontidae > Desmognathus > Desmognathus ocoee. The sequence goes on along the minus strand of JASBQK010099997.1, from coordinate 9,673 downwards.
ATTGCCTACCTCTCGCTCAACTTTCCAGTCATTGAACCAGGTCATGCAGAGCTATAATCAGTTCTTTAGAGGGGGAAATAATCCCTATCCTGTTCTGCTCATGGCCAAAGTTGTGTAATATGTTAGATGTCTGATATGATTGACGAGAATATGTATAAATCTTATTAGGTTCACAAGATATGCACATTAGGAGGGGGATGCACCGGCATCATAATTTTTATAATGTTACATCCTCTGTCCTGCTCTCATTTTTACCGCAGGCTGTGTCAAATCTTGGAACAATATGTTTCTCCACTTCTCATGGAAAACTAACACATTATTAAATGAATAAATATTCTACCACATGACTCCTAACAGGCCTCATGCCTGATTCTGCTAATACAGCAAAAAGCATACTGAATCAAGTTGGGCCTGCATTTTAAGTCATAACACATGCATATAATGAAACACCTATTTGGATGTATATGTTCTAGAGTAAAGCTAGTAGCATTGGGAGGATGATTTTCTTGGAAGACCATAGGGGTCTGTGCATCATTACAACAGTGCTTTACAAAAATGTATATAAGTTGTCATTTGGAATTAACCCTTTTGTTGTTTTAACATACAGCAACACTGTCGGATAGACTGTGCTCTAGAAATTGGTACCCACAGTTATCACTGGCACATTAGATGCAAAATACCCCATAACCCACTTCTCAATTTGTCTCATGTTTTACTCAGCAGTTGGTATGCTGCTGAAAAAACCCTATTAAAACATGTACTGCTTGCCATTATTTTTTTTAATATTCTGTAGCAAACACATAATGCAACTAAAATTACTGTATTGTAGAGTAGTAATGTGTAATACAATCCAAAGTTGGATCCAGGTTACATTTCAAACCTGCATGTTATCTGCATATTGTACGGGACTTTAAGTATTATGTAAAGCAGATCGTCATAGTTACCTCTCCTATGTACGATGGTTAAGGACAATGCACCAAGGGTCCGACTTTTCATTCAGTAAGTCAATTTCATCACCTCAATAGGTGACTACACCGTGCTTTACAACTGTGCTTACAGTTAAAGTAAATGATCAGTGGTCAAGGATGAACAACTTTTATGTAACCTTGCAAGTACCAACACTCAAACTTGAACCCTTAAAGCAAAGAATCAGGCTCAACAACACCAGCACTGTGACACGAACAAACTAGGTGAATTTATGTTTCCAGCTTTTATTCAGGAGAACCCGTACCCCCTGCTCGTAGTCCATCTATTGCTGGACAACGGTACTGCATCCGTTTGTAAGACTCAATATCCGTAGAACAGCAGGTTACACAGCTTGTTTCCAAAGTTCTCTTGATTGAATGCCACTTGCATCCCACAAAAATGATTGACGGTTTTTTACACCATTTATATTTTTGGTACGCTGCAGTAATCGTGACAAGAAATACAGTATTGTTGAGTGCTCAAATCCCCACCAAAAATATAGTCAAAGTAAAAAATATTGCTGTTCCATCCTCCAGTCTGTGCAGTTCAGAAAATGTTATTTCCAGTCAAAATATATGTATTTCCTGTAAGTACATATCAACAAAAATGCTGTCAACATACACTCAACAGAAACACAAAGAAATCTGTCAAAATGACTCAACCAAAGTGGCAAATGAAAAAATAACTTTGATATCAAGGTGTGATACCAATCAATCAATCAAATCTGTTCATTCTAAATTTTTCAAAATTTCATCAAACGTACTAAAATACAAAAAATTTCAAAGTTAAAATCATTTAAAATAAAAACACAAATTTAAAATACCAGTACCACTTATCCTTTAACAAAGGAGTTCCTTAGATGCATCATGGCCTTCAGAAAGTTGCTGACACAAAAGATAGTGTATACATTATTTAACAATCTCAGATAATGTAACAAAGGTTGAATCTGAATAGAGTTCAGCTGTTTAAATAGGTTTATCAACTATTTACATCTACGTAGCTCATAATGTCCACAGAAAAACATCATGTGTTCCATATTCTCTTCGGCCAACGCACATGCACATGAAAGATTGGAAGACATCCTAACAGTAACATAACATTTTCTAAATAAAAGATACAATTTAAAATGCATCAATAAGAAATGATCGTAACTTCTATGAGGTAGCGACTATATAAGTGGTAACTCCAGATCAAATAGCAGAAGATATGACTGCAGTGCTGCTTTACTAGGTAAATTCAGCCAAAGATCATCCTCCCCCTTAACTCTGAGCTGGGTCATAATCTGATCTGCCTCATTTTTTGATAGATTTAATAACTGATCAAACAGTTGAGACTCATCAACATTTGACAGAAGGCCCTTGATGTGGGCCAATCATTTATACCTGTCAGGAAAATAAAGAGAGTGCATGTGAGACAGTACACATGTAGTAATATCAAGCTGGTCTCACCGGAGTAGACCTAGAAAGAAATTCACTGGAGCACAGCTGAATTTGTGCCATTAAAAGAACCAGGTTTAAATCTAGATACAAGATCTCTGATGTGAAGGAGGGTGGTAACAAAAGCAGAGTCAGAGGAGAAGTAGAACACCAACCAGATCACCTGCAGTTGCTTCTCTGAAAAAAACACATTTTTATTTTATTTGTAATTCCTTTTGGTAGCCCATTACAGACCTTCAACAATTTGGAACTCTGCAATTCAAACGGCATCCAGAACATGATAATATTGAAGTTTAGTCCAAGTTTTTCATTTATGCTTGGCCACAAATCTTTTTTAATTTTATGCACTTTGCTTCAGGAGTACAGTGTTTCTCTGAAAGCTAACAATCCCTTTGTCTGTAAACATTGCATAATGTCTACAAGCCTGTTTTATGCCACTTCAGTTCCATTTCTGCAGTATGCACATTCCTATGTTTCTGCTTCAGAAGGCACTGTGGGCACCATGAAGAAACAACCCACCCAGTACCAGAAGCAATACAATATGTGTTAAAAATGCATGCCTTCACCTACAAATATGTGTTACTATAACTAAATGATTCACCAAACACTTACAGACTCTTCCCTACATAACATAAAATTATACAGACCGAAAGTAGACCATCGGTCTGACTGCCAATGCTATCCGCTGCTTTAAAAAATGAAACCATATTATCTTCTTTAATTGGTAAGTAAGCCAAAAATATGACTCCAAAAATTGTAATCAAGGTGACAGAAAGTTTCTACCTCTGAACATCGCAAAATAATTTGCATTAGATCACTCAAAAAATTCCACCCGCATTATTCATAGTACCACTTGTAACCAAAGAGTACTCATCTCATCTGTAGCTCAGAAATCATTGCTTATAAAGCACAAAGTCTCAAATTTGTGCCCAAGTCCACCTAGCCCCTTTCCAGCAGACACATCTGTGCCTCAAGCAGCTCTACTCTGTTCATAGAAATTACCCACAGCAGTCTTTCAACATTGAACATTCAAAGCTTTACTTCTGTTTAAATAAATTATATTTTCACCTCAAACTAGATGCTTGCATTACCAAATAGATATCTTTACATATATACAAATTACTTTAAAATATGACCACATTACTTGACCAAAATGACATGTACACACCTTACTTTGGTTCTATTTTTCCTGAATAAATAACTATATGCTACTGCTAACCGACTTATTTTATCACAATTTGAAAAGCAGTCTCCTTGATTTTTTGGAGGCCTTTTTCCAACCCACTTACTGTGTTAAGAAAGTAATTTTTTAAAATTATTTTTTATTCTTCGGTACAGCTGACAGAATGCCTAGACGGTCTTACCAGGCATTGGGCATTGATTAACGCATGGTCAAGTAATGGGTCTCTCAGTGACATAAAACAAACTGGAAATTGTTTTAAACATTCAAGTGAGACTTCTTAAACAACATGGAAACATCTGTACCTCTGTTTATTATTTGCATACAAAATTAAGTGAACTCTAAAACGTAGAGTTATGCTTCCAGAATCCACAATGCTGGAGTTTAGGTTATATGCAACATTAAAGTAACCATCAAATGCTTAGGGTCATATACAAATGGTTACCCCCTGGTTACAGCGTGTCCTTTCTGAGCATAGCTGAGAGAACTCATCGCATTCAGAAAGAGCGCTCGGGGTTTAACTTACGTTGGCACCCCAAAATGTTTGGGGTACCAACGTAAGTCGGGGGAATGGATTTACTATTCCATCCTTCAGTCTGAGCAGGTCGGGGAAAGGGGCGAAATTGACTGGGACTTATGTTGGCACCCCAAAACATTTGGGGTGCAAACATAAGTCTGAGGGGAATAGATTTACTATTCCATCGTCCAGTCTTAGCAAGTCGGGGAAAGGGGAAAGAACATTTTTCTTTTAGAAATGGGTCCGACTTACCTTGGTATCCCAAAATAGTTCGGGTACCAAGGTAAGTTGAGGGAAAAATAAACACTCGCAGAAAATGCGCTGCTAGGAGACGCGCGCAAAAAAAGATGACACAACCTGTGGACACCATACAAATAGCCTTAATAGAATGTATTTCCCTTGCTATCATGTGCTCCATTACTGTTTGACACAGAGTTTATTTACAGTTCACTAGCACTCTGAACAGTTGAAATATCTTTTAGAAATAAATGACGGACACAAAGTGCATGCCATACATGAATATGATTTGTATTCAGACTGAATTATTGTCACAAACACACGGAAAGCCTGTAACAATGCCACACACATGTCTCACAAATCATGAGGGTAATGAGATAGCTAAACCCCTCAGGGTTTGGGGATGTGTCTGAGAAGAGCCGTTGGGAGGAGCAGCACAGAACCCCTGAAAAACAAGAACACAGAGAGAGTTAGGAGTACAAGCTAATGAAAGAAAAAAGGCCACAGGTTCTAGATAAGTAGAATATACACTGACCTGTTGGTACAAAGGGGAATTAAGAGGTTGCAATAAAAAATGTCAAAATCTCCAAACAGGAAAAAGGGGGAAAAAATGGGACAGTCCCTGCATAAACGCCCCCTCCCAAATGCCTGATGGCTAACCCTCCCTGGGTAAGGTCCAAGTCCCCCAAGACCAGAGCTCCCCAAAGTCTTATTTCTAAAACATAAACAACGAAGGAAAAGTACTTTACTGGGAGATTTATGTTGGTTGGCGACTCCTGTTGCTTTGCCCAGCAGCTCCTGCCACTCAAAGCAAAAAAAGAAAACAAAAAATAAGTGGCCATAGGACGGCACCCACCGTCAGCTGACTGGGGCCAATAGTTCTAGCCACAGGAAAATTAGCAGCATCTGCCGCATGGGAAAGCTATGATCCCTGGAGAAACGGCACCAGCTGTTTTTAGTGATTCCACCACTCGATGATACTGTGGAGGAAAAAGAAACAGGCACTAACGATGGCTCACAGTGATTGTCAAGCAACTGTGTGCAGGAGCTCCTTGGTTTTGTAAAACAGTGAGGACACAAAAGAAGGACTGGCGTGTCCTAGTTGCCGCAGCCTGCCATCTTGTGGTGGTGGAGAAGTCACTGAGCCACCAGGGTAAACACCAAGAGGAAAAAGGTCCCTTGGTGGAACTAAGGTGCCAGCCTCCCATGATAATCGTACTGTAACTGGCACTGCAAATGTGGAGGGGAAATCCTAGGGCCATACCTATAGCCTTGTGGGAGCGAAAGCCACTTGAAAACATCACCCTCCCAGTAAAGTGCAGTCAGGCACACACTGTTTCCCACCTGTGATATAGACAAAGAGCCATTCCAAATGTCCAGGACACTGTATAACTTCTCATCAGGTCTAATTTTGGCAACAAATTTAGGGAATGCTGAAACCACTGGAGCAAGAGGGGGCAGCACCTTGTTCAACTCATGGTGGTCTACGTCAAATGATAACGTAGCTTCCCCTCCCCCTGCTCCCTGGGGATCTCTGTATGCCAATCCCCTCACCATCTTTGGACTGCTTTTTCTTCACTGGCCACGGAGGGGCATAAAAGTGGGCCCCATGAGATGTTCTCCTTGCTAAACTAACTTAAGGAGTTCCTTTATTGTCTCATTGATACTCTCAACACCATCTCTCAGGACAGGGTAAGGCTTGATCCATTTAGGATTGTGTGAAGTGCGAAGTGAAACAGCCTAACCTATGCACCCAAAATCAAGCTTATCAGTGGCAAACACATCTTTTCACGTCTCTAAAACATTAACTATTTTCAGGTGCAAAGACATGTCTTGGGATCCAGCCTTCACTGGCCGTAACTCACTCAATGGTACAAGTGACAGAAGTATCAGGCAATCCTTCCTCTCTCCTCCCATTGGCCACAAGGTCATGTTTACTATATCTATAAGGAACTAATGCTCAAAGAACAAAAGGACACCCAAAAAAATCGGCACCCCTCTAATAGCCTTTACATAAAATCAGTGAATACCAACAATTTAAAATCACCATTCACACAAGTGGCATAGGCAGAGAACTGAGAATTCAGGTGTGAGAGGTGACTGAACCCAATTAGAAAGAAGTTAATTCCTCCCTCTCAACAAGAAATGAGACTCTGGGAGCAAATATAAGTCTTTTTAAGAAATAGTTATATTTACAAAAATTGTTTTATTCGGCTGATTATGAAAAAGTGAACATTATCATTGGCCATGCAACAAGTACAATTATAGATGGGTGCTGTCTAAAATTAATGTAGAGCAGACATTGTAACGTAATAGGTCTCAACAAATGCAGAACAAATCAATGAGTCCTCTAAATATTTTAGATACAATATAATCAATAGACAGCTTGATGCCACACAAGCACATTTTTGACATGTTTCAGCTCTTAAGAAAGATTCAATGGGGTAGAGCCTTCTCCAGGACATATACAGCCTTATTATGAGTTTTGCTTCAGTGGTAAAATTTGAGTAAATTCTGCCTAATTATGAGTTTACAAGGAGTTTCAAGTTCAAAGAGGGTTTTACTCAAACGCATAATACGGGTGAATTTACACAGGCTCTTGCACATAGTAAAAGCACCTGTATTATGAGTTGGAGTAAAACCCTCTTTGCACTTGAAATTCGTTGTAAACTCAAATCAGGCAGAATTTACTCAAATTTTATCACTAAAACAAAACTCATAATGACCCTGATAGATTTCCGAAAGTGAGTCAATCGATGATGTGTGAGCACCTTTAACAGAAAAGAGAGGGGGATTGTCATTCTATAAGCATAACCAATGCATGTAATGACTGGATTTTATAAAGAAAGTAATAAACGTATAGCTGTTTAAAAAAAAGTCTGGGGACACGTACACTTTAAAATAAATGATGTGAAACCTTCAAATTATCAGCGATTGCAAATCCTGAAAGCAGAATAAAAAATTTTAAATGTAGAAAAATGTTTTTGTTGCACGTGGTACTGACAGATTACTGGTACAGTGCTTGAAAGAGAGTGTATGCATATGGATAAGTGACTCACGCCGTTCTACGTTGCCTCTAAGCAGCCCTAAGATAGATGGATATGACGTGCAGTCATATAGATGAAGAAAATGTATTCAGCTTACTCAGAGGGTGTTTGCAAACAGTGTATTAGTAGAGAATGGGACACTGATTATGTGAGATTCCCAGAACTAAAAGTTTCTTTGCTGCACTTTATAGTGGCAGATAGTGGAAGAGAGCAGGTTCAAGTTGCCCTGAGGTTTAATGCAAACAGTGTGTTAATGGAGGCTATCCTCATGCGGGCCAAGAGACAAAACACCAATTACGTAGTGGCACGAGAATCGGGAAATTGGGCCAAGGTACATTTGCATTTGCATAAGCGGCCAAAGGTATATCCAACATCCTACAACCGAAGAGTTGTAGGATGTTGGATAAACCTTATATCTAACACCCTACAACTCTTCGGTTGTAGGATGTCAAACAACATGTTATTGACATGCCTCACATTAAATGAAACTGGGCTTAGCTGTGAAATTATTGGTAGAACGCTATATACCAATAAACACGTTGCTGAGGTGCCGCACATTGAGCGAAACGGAACCTATCTGTGAAATTATTGGGAGATTGCCGTCATGCCGTGTCGGTGCCAAAAGATTATGGTGACTGTGGCTTACTAAAATATTTCAAATAAGGTGCTGATAGGGCGTCAGAGACAAGACGTCAGCATGTGAATTGCACTCGCGACTCAGTGTGTAAAGCGGCAGCCATATTGAAAGGGTGCTGCAATAGGTCTGTAGCAGTACATAAAAGTCAGTGAATTGTAATATTATTTGGGGAATGAAGGTCACACATGTACATAATAGTGTTTTAAAACCATCAACAATGTCGTAATTATACCTACAAACATTTATCTTTTTACTCAAAGTCACTTAATGCACGGCCTAAAAAGGGGACTGTAAGAATATTACAAGTATTTCATTATATTTACTACTGCATTTCTAAATGAGATACAAACGATTTAATATCAGCGCAATTTTGCCAAAACAAATTTCAATTGTGGGCCAGTCAATTATTTTACATGTGGCCAGTATTGTATATTGACACTTTATCGTTTAAAGCGACAGTGCTGCATATTCAATGTGTTTGCCATAGTGTGTTGGATTATTCGGTAAGCATTGACTGCTGCACTACAAATACCGACAGTTTGTTAACATACGATGCAAAAATTTCAAGTAGACACATTTTGAAGAACATAATGTGTGTGAGTCACATAATTCATAGCATGGATAGGACACTAGATACAAATTAAGCGTTAGTGACCTGGGAACAGGTCGCTATCATGGGTTAGTGCCCGAAGCCGAGTTAGGTACCCGAGCCAAAGGTGAGGGCCCTAAGTAGGGGAGGGACACTAACCCACAAAAGTAACATGTACCCTAGGTCAATAACACTATTAGCAACTTAATTAGGTTATAAACATGGAAATATAGCTTAACAGTTTAAAGAACCTGCTGCAGAGACGTGTGAGTGTACAGCATTCACAGATGTGATGTGCGGTACTGTGCACCGCAGAGAATGAGAATGCCAAATGTGCCTTTGCCATAGATAAAAGAATACATTCCATTGGGAGAGGTAGCAGAGCTGCCGAATATCACTGTGTGACCCTGTGGCGCGATGAAGTGCTCAGGCCAGAATTTTCTTGGGGTTGATGTTCACTGCATGGAATGACAGTTGGTCCTGCAATTAGGAGGGTGGTGAGAGGGCTCTACAGGGGATTAGCAACGTCCTTGGGCTCATAGTTCCCGCTCCTCCATCAAAGTGAATGACAGAGGAGCGGGCACTATGGGACAGGGAAGCTGCTGTTTGAAGCCGCCACACGCAGCCTCAGACCAGACAGTGGGTTCCCCCTCTCTTTGCAAGGGCAGAGCACGCGCTCTGCCGTTGCACAGAGAGCAGCTGCTGCTTCACAGGATTCGGATGCTTGCGCATCCGAAGCCTGTGCCGAGCTGTGCTAGCTCCAATCTCCAAATGATATTTTTTTTAATTTTTAAATTGGTTCAAATCCTGACCCTGCACATAGCAGGGTCGGGATTTGAACCCTTGGGTTGAAAGCACAGTGGTTTTACCCACTGTGCTACCCAACAAACGGTTAGAAAAGCTCTTCAGTTCCTTTATCACTGGTAAAAATGGAGGCAATTGCTAGCATTTAAGGTGTGTTATTCATTCCCATACTGTATCTATAAGGGGAAAAACTTTGAGAATCTGTCAGTTCTCTGAGTATTGTTTATGTATGGTAAAAAAGCTGCACACTCAGATTGATT
>JASBQK010088886.1:0-10162 GCA_030264995.1 Desmognathus ocoee | reverse complement strand
GAATCAGTGATATATGGAACAAAAGCCTTGACCGACTTTGTCATTGCACATTTTAAATACCAGTTATCTAAAAGCCAATCCTTATGCTGCAAAACTAGAGAATTTCTTTCCCGCTTGGTTAACTCTCTACCCATAAAATCTTTAACCGACATGCCAAGACGGGAGAGACATACATTAACATATGATAACCAAGGATTCGGGAAAAGAGGGAAATTACTAACGCTATGCATTAAAATCAATTTAGTAAAATCATCGGAGTGGCGCAAACAGACACTTAAAAACAAGCACAGAGGAGCCTGCTGGCAATCCAACGTCATGGGAAATAAGCCAGTTTCCAAATAAGGAATTGAATTCGCCGTTGATTTTGGTAGGCCAAGTAATTTTTTTAAAAAATCAATTTCAAATTTGTCAAAACAGGACAAATTGGCACCTCCCCAGAGTTCTGTGCTAAAACGAGCAATACCTTTTGATTTAGCATTAAAAATTTTTAATAAATGGCCAATTATGTTTTTAGAGGTTCTCGATTGCAGTTTTAAAAGTGCCATGTTTGCCGCATGAAATTTAGTACCAGATTTATCCCTCATTGGGGACCAAGTAAGATTTGAAGAAAACCGACAACCGAGATAGTCGAACTCGTCAACAATCTCCAATTGGGACCCATCACAGACAAATTTTGGTTTTCTTTTTAAAATCCTGGGATATCTAAAAATCAGAACCTTGGTCTTAGTGTGGTTAATCTTAAGCTGTCTAGCCTTCATGAATTCAGCAAATGCATCCATAGCAAGTTGTAGAGCATGGGGGGTTTTGGCAAGAAGAACAGAGTCATCTGCATAAAGCAGAATAGGTACTTTAAAGTTTTGAACCTTAGGATAATCCAAGTCAAGACTCTGCAAATGGCACACCACTGGGTTAATATAGAGCTTAAAAAGGAGGGGGGCAAGGGGACAACCTTGCCTCACACCCTTGGATATGCCAAATGGTTCAGATAATAGCCCTCCACTATTAAGAAGTACTCTTGCACTAAGATTGGAGTAGACCAATTTGATTGCCACAACTAGATATTGCGGTACATTATATGACAATAGGGTCTCCCACAACTGGTCATGACATACATTATCAAATGCTGTACTGAGATCTAAAAAAACAGTATACAATTTTACACCCCTTCCTAATGTCTGTACAGCCAAATTATATAAATTTAAAATTTGATCACGAGTGCCCAATCCCTTAGAGAACCCTATTTGTTCGGGTGATAAAATATTAGATGCTCTGCACACTTGTTCTAGGCGCTTCGCCAGAGTGGCTGAATACAACTTACACAGAATGTTAATGAGGGATATCGGCCTATAATTAGCAGGGGAGTTTCTATTACCCTTTTTATATATTGGGACAATCTTAGCTGTACCCCAACTAGCGGGGATTGCACCAGAAATAAGAATATCATTAAAATAGCCAGTTAAAAATGAAGACCAAAAAAATAAATCATCCTGAAAAAGCTCAACTGGAATGCAATCAATACCTGGGGCTTTCCCCTTATGGGCCATCTCAATCACCTCCCGAACTTCAGAGCAAAAGAATGGGACCATTTGAGTAGCCATAGATGGATCACCTGGGGGTTGATTTTCTAACAATTGTATCCTATCCAAAGCGCATGGCCCATACAGACGGGAAAAGTGATCCACCCATTCATTGGACAATATTGATGGTTCGGTGATCCTATTTTGCTTCTGTCCCAGTAAAAGCGTATTTAATATGGACCAATAGAGCCTAGAATCATTGGAAACAGCCGCCTGTTCTAAATGGGCTAAATGGTCTATTTCAGCTTTCCACTTGGCTTCCACCTGAGCTGCCTTATATGCTTTTCTAGCTACTTTAATTTGTAAAGGGTCTCTCGGGATTGTTTTCAACATCAACAAGAGGTGAGTCCTCTTCAGCTTACAGTTAACCGTAAACCATTTTGGATCCTTCTTGCTATTGAATTTCTTTATATTGGAGACAGCTTTGGACATATTAAATGAAATCTCCTTGAACCATTCATTCGCAAGTATTAATCTTTCTGACAAGGGGGCTGTGACCAAAGATTGTAATAGACCTACATTAGTCTGGGAAAAGAGTTTTGTATACAATACAACAATATCAACCTCCTCCCATTGCAACCGTCTTCTATCGTTAGATGTTACCAATTCTGGAAGTTCTAAAATAGGAGTGGAATTCAAAGGTGGCCCACTATCAGAAATCGAGACCCACAACATGTTGTGGTCGCTCAGATGGGAATCGCCTACCTTAAACCTTTTCACTATATCCCATGACAGACCGGAGATTGCACAGTAATCAATAAATGAAGTGGAGGAGGGACTAAAATGAGTAGGGCGGGCAGGGGAATCATCAACAAATCTACCATTTAAAGTTCTTAATCCATACACTTCAAAAAAAGTGAACAATTTTAAACCAGTCTTATCTGTGCGACTAGCCCCACCAACCATAGGAGGTATATTCCACAATTCGTCAAGGATTTCTTCATGTGAATTTAATTTGGATTCACTAATCTGGCAGTTAAAATCACCCATTAAAAAGACCGTTTCCACCTTAACCTGGAATAAAGTTGTACCACTATTTGTCAGAATATCAGCAAGACAACTAAAAAAACTTTCAGTGTCATCCTTCCAGGGTTTGAGATAAATGTTTAAGAAGAGGATAAATTTGTTATTCACCTTTAAAATTAGCCCCTGAATGTTTAAATTATTTATGGGGACATGGATGACCTCTCCTACATATTTATTAGAGATCAAAAAAGCCAAACCACCCATTGCTCTCCCCACCAATGCAGGAGTGGCCCTAGTAGAAAATCCTCGGAAGCCCTCCATAGAACAATCCTCTACCAACCAGGTTTCCTGCAAGGCAATTAAATCGGCAGTGTTTAAGTCCCTTAAGGTTTCACTGTCATCAAGTTTGTTCGAAAGGCCTGCACAGTTCCATGATATAACCGTCAATTCCTTTTGATCAACACACTGCGGGGCCAATTTGGGGGATGAAATTGGTATATCCAGCCTGGATTCTACTTCCACCTGGACTGCCACTGACTCATCTAGCAAGGGGTAATCAATGATAGGCATACCTGATTGAATGAATTCAGTATTTGATTTTAACATATCACTTGGAAGTACAGAATTCATAGTAGTGACAATATGGATGTCATCATAAATGTCAGATGCAATAACAGGGGCCTGTTGATAAGTCTGAGATGACCATAGGTTTATAGTACAAAAGGAGGTTTGGAGTGGAGATGGAGTGGAGTGGAGATGGAGTGGAGATGGAGTGGAGATGTTTGCAGCTATCTGTGATGCAAGAGGGGACCAATCGAACAACAAAGGTGGGTGTACCGCAAGGAGGCCTTACGCCTGGTTGGAATCTAAGTGTTCTCACATGGTACATTGATGTTCCAGGGAGGAGGGCAGGCCCCTTCGAGGAGAAGCGGTCATGCTCCATCGGCCAGTGAATGAGTGGGGTAAAGTCCCCCAGACCACAGTATTATAGCTGGTGACTGGCGGTTCTCCTGTTCTCTCTGCCCGGAAAGCTATCTCCCGCTGCCCTAGACAGGTCCTCCAAGAGGTGAGGAGGAAAAGGAAGGGGGATGACACATCGGCACTAGCTCACTAGTTATCCAGTCCTAGCATCTGATATTGAGACACTTACTACCCCACCCTTGCGGGTTTTAATGCATGTAATACAGTGCGGCAATATAATCTCATGGTAGTGGGAAGATTTATCTATGCCACATTGAGCCTCCTAGCTACCAAATAAGCCCTGAGTTCCCTCTGCTAAGATTTGGGTAAATTAAGCAGTCTAGCAACCTACCTTCAGAGGAGCTAGACCAGTGGTTCTCAAACTTTTTCATGCCGGGACCCACTGAGCAACATATATTCCTGTCAGGACCCTATTTACTGATCGGTAATTCAATTGGGGCCCACTGACAAACTAGTCAAGTCAAGTCAAGTCAATCTTTATTCGATTCCCATGAATCATAAAGTACAGTACAAATACATACATATCATAGACAGACAAAGATAAAATCCATACTTGATACACAATAGAAAAATACATAAGCAATAAAGACAAATATATTAAAAGTACAAAAAGACATGAAAAGGGATTTACACAACAAAGTCATATTAAAAATGTATAAGTCCTATATAAATATAAAGTCATGATTCGGCACAAAAAACTAAACATCACTAGATTCTACCAAGGGATAATGATTTTCGTGATATATTAACCATTCTAAAAAAATTGTCCAAGGAACAAATAACAAAGACATCATTTAGCAGCCTAAGATAAAACATCAGTGGTTGGACCTGGCGGTAACCCAGTTTTCCTAACAGTGGGAGCAAATATCTTTTTCTTTCCCCCAGGTAAAGCTCACAAAATAACATAATATGCTCAGGAGTTTCGGGAGCTTTACCACATAGACATGTTGCATCCAAGCCTATTCTAAACTTGGCCCTATAATCATTCAGTTGCAACATATTTAAACGAAATCTTGTAAGCGTAAATCTAGCAAACCTGGACATGGGAATACTTAAATACATTGGGCAAGAATCAGTGATATATGGAACAAAAGCCTTGACCGACTTTGTCATTGCACATTTTAAATACCAGTTATCTAAAAGCCAATCCTTATGCTGCAAAACTAGAGAATTTCTTTCCCGCTTGGTTAACTCTCTACCCATAAAATCTTTAACCGACATGCCAAGACGGGAGAGACATACATTAACATATGATAACCAAGGATTCGGGAAAAGAGGGAAATTACTAACGCTATGCATTAAAATCAATTTAGTAAAATCATCGGAGTGGCGCAAACAGACACTTAAAAACAAGCACAGAGGAGCCTGCTGGCAATCCAACGTCATGGGAAATAAGCCAGTTTCCAAATAAGGAATTGAATTCGCCGTTGATTTTGGTAGGCCAAGTAATTTTTTTAAAAAATCAATTTCAAATTTGTCAAAACAGGACAAATTGGCACCTCCCCAGAGTTCTGTGCTAAAACGAGCAATACCTTTTGATTTAGCATTAAAAAAATTTAATAAATGGCCAATTATGTTTTTGGGCGTTCTCAATTGCAATTTTAAAAGTGTCATGTTTGCCGCATGAAATTTAGTACCGGATATGTCCCTCATTGGGGACCAGGAGAGATTTGAAGAAAACCGGCAACCCAAATAGTCAAACTCATCCACAATCTCCAGTTGGGATCCATCACAAACAAAAATAGGTTTCCTTTTTAAAATCCTCTGATATCTAAAAATCAGAACCTTGGTCTTGGTGTGGTTAATCTTAAGCTGTCTAGCCTTCATAAACTTAGCAAACGCATCTATGGCAAGCTGTAGAGCATGTGGAGTTTTGGCAAGAAGAACAGAGTCGTCTGCATAAAGCAGAATTGGTACTTTGAAATTTTGAAACTTGGGGTAATCCAAATCAAGACTCTGTAAGTGGCACACCACTGCGTTAATATACAGCTTAAAAAGGAGGGGGGCAAGGGGGCAGCCTTGCTTCACACCCTTAGATATACCAAATGGTTCAGATAATAACCCTCCACTGTTAAGGAGTACTCTTGCACTAAGGTTGGAATAAACCAATGTAATTGCCGCAACTAAATATTGCGGTACTTTATATAACAATAGAGTCTCCCACAGCTGGTCATGACACACGTTATCGAACGCTGTGCTAAGGTCTAAGAAAACAGTATACAGCTTAGCACCCTTTCCTAATGTCTGCACAGCCAAATTATATAGATTTAGGATTTGATCACGCGTGCCCAGACCCTTAGTGAATCCTATTTGTTCAGATGATAAAATATTGAGTGCACTACAAACTTGTTCTAGGCGCTTCGCCAAGGTGGCTGAATAGAGCTTACATAAAATGTTTATGAGAGATATCGGCCTATAATTGGCTGGGGAATTTCTATTACCCTTTTTATATATGGGAACAATCTTGGCTATGCCCCAACCAACAGGAATTACACCAGAAATAAGGATATCATTAAAATAACCGGTTAAAAACGAAGACCAGAAAAGTAAATCATCTTGAAAGAGCTCGACTGGGATACAGTCAATACCTGGGGCTTTCCCCCTATGGGCCGTCTCAAGCACCTCCCGTATTTCAGAGCAGGAGAACAGGACAATTTGATTAGCCATAGATGAATCACCTGGAGATAGATTTCCTGACAAATGTACCCTATCCAAAACACATGACCCATACAAACGGGAAAAATGATCCACCCATTCGTTGGGCAGTATAGATGGCTCGATAATCCTGTTCTGCTGCTGACCTGATAGTAGAGTGTTTAATATAGACCAATAAAGCCTAGAATCGTTAGAAGCAGCCACCTGTTCTAAGTGAGCTAGAAGGTCTATTTGGGCTTTCCATTTAGCTTCTACCAGGGCTGTCTTGTAAGCTTTTCTAGCCACTTTAATTTGGAGAGGATCTCTCGGGATTGCTTTCAACAACAGCAGTAGGTTGGCCCTTTCCAACTTACAGTTATCACTAAACCACTTTGGATCCTTTTTTTTATTACATTTCTTTATACTGGACACAGCTTTGGACATATTGAATGAGATCTCCTTAAACCAGTCATTTGCAAGAACTAATCTTTCTGACAGAGATGTCGTGGCCAAAGATTGTAATCGGCCAACATTGGTCTGAGAAAAAAGTTTAATATATAATACGGCAGTGTCAACCTCCTCCCATTTCAGCCGTCTTCTATCATTAGATGTAACCAGATCTGGAAGTTCTGGAATAAAAAAGGAACTCAAAGGTGGCCCGTCATCAGAGATCGAGATCCACAACATATTGTGGTCACTCAAGTGGGAGTCGCCTACCTTAAACCTTTTTACTATATCCCATGACAAACCGGAGATTGCACAATGATCGATAAATGAAGTAGAAAAAGAGCTAAAATGTGTGGGGCGGGCAGGAGAATCGTCAACAAACCTGCCATTTAAAGTTCTCAATCCGTGTACTTCAAAGAAAGTAAACAATTTTAAACCGGTCTTATCTGTACGCCTAGCCCCACCAACCATAGGAGGTATATTCCATAATTCATTAAGAATTTCTTCATGTGAATTTAATTTAGATTCGCTAATCTGACAATTAAAGTCACCCATTAACAAAACCGTTTCCACTTTAACCTGAAATAAAGTTGAGCCACTATTTGTTAGAATATCATCAAGACAACTAAAAAAACTTTCGATGTCATCCTTCCAAGGTTTAAAATAAATATTTAAAAAAAGAGTAAATTTACTATTCACCTTTAAAATTAGGCCCTGAATGTTTGAATTATTCAAGGGAACATGAATGGCCTCACCTACGTATTTATTAGAAATCAAAAAGGCCAGGCCACCCATTGCTCTCCCTGCCGGTGAAGGAATAGCCCTTATAGAAAAACCACGGAAACCCTCCATAGAACAATCCTCCACTAACCAGGTTTCCTGCAAGGCAATTAAATCGGCTGTGTTTAAATCCCTCATCGTTTCACTATCACCAAGTTTGTTCGAAAAGCCTGCACAATTCCATGATAAAACCGTCAATTCCCTTTGTTCAACAGGCTGCGAACCCAATTTCGGTGAGTGAATTGGCATGCCCGACCTAGATTCCTTTTCTACCGGGGCTGGCACTGGATTATCTACCAAAAGGTGCTCAATGATAGGCATACCTGATTGAGTAGTTTCGGTATTTGATTTTGGCACATCGTTTGAAAGTACAGAATTCATAGTGGGGACAGTATAGAAAACATCATCAATACCAGGTGCCGTAGCGGGAACCTGTTGGTAGGGCTGAGAGGGCCATAAGTTTGTGGTACAGGAGGCAGTTTGAACTGGAGATGTAACCCCAATGAACAGTCAGTCTACCTCATGCAGCTGAGTAAAAAAATCAAATCGATTAGATATAGGAATTGCAAAACGGTTATTGGACTGCTGGTGGAAATTGGGGTCCCTGAAGGGGGCACTTCTGGCTGGAATAGAGAAAACAGGAGAGTCCCTTTGGTGTTGGTAAAAAAAAGCCAAGGGGACAACATTGACTTGTCTTGCACTAAAAGGATAGTTAGCAAAATATTCTAAAATTGTTTGGACAAGGCCCACGTCCCTAAGATGAAGTAGAATGCAGTCACCCTCCCAACGGGGAACACCAGGGCCAATCCAGGCTACTCTCTTTGCTCGGAGTATATCGGAGCTATCAATACGACAGAAATTATGAGCATTATGGAAAAAACGAATAGCCTGGGCAATAATTCTAGGCTCGGTTTCTATTCCTTTGATCTTGGGAACATTAGTCAGAACCACCACAAAGGGTGCAGCCTGGGGGGGTAAATTGACTCTCTGTGGGGGTAATCTAATTGACATAAGAGATGGAATTGCATTTGAATTACTTTGTACTCGGTCAATGACAATTGATGGAGTTACATTAGTACCCTCTACTACACTCGTTGCACTGGAACAAAGTGGATGGGTCACATTTAATGAGCGAACCGCACTTGGTACATGAACCACACTTGGACCAGGGGGTTCACTGGATATCCGGTTACAAACCGGATCTAATTTGGATTCCAAGGTGGATAACTTACATTTAATCAGATTGACATCGGTTTCTAAATTACCCAGACTTAGCATAATTCTTTCTAAGATAATTTTAGAGTTAGCTAGGAAGGCTTCCTGAAGAGATACAGTGGAGGGAATGATAGATGGCTGAACAATGTGGTCTGGGCGCTTTGGCGGCTCCCTGGCCTTTTGTTGCTGGTTTTTTTTTTTTTATTTGGGGGAAGGGAATTCGAGTTAGTCAAAACAACAGAAGCCATTTTTTTCCTCTTTCTATTGTTCAATTTAACCGGAGGAGACTTGGGTTTGACTTCGGCTACTGGAGATATAAACAAATTGGGAGTCAAAGAGAGCCGATCAGTGTTTGGGGACATACTTCCATCAACTAAAGTGCAAGAAGCGCTTGGAACAGAAGTTAGGGGATCCTGCACAGATTGAAGCAGGGGTACATCTTGAGAAATTACATTGTAACATTGAGCTTGTATACAATTTTGCTTGGTCTTTTCAATTGCCATTATGGTCTGGGCTACTTGGACATCCAGATCAGAGAGGGCCTTTTTAAAATAACCATCAAGTGGACCGATTTGTTTGACCGGACCCATCACAACAATTATATACTTAAAGTGCAAAGTGTTTGTACAAAAATACACAGAATAAGCAGTTATAGCAACAAGAGTGACCTATATGGGTAAAATACTGTCACACTACATCAAAATCAGACCTTAAATGGAAAACAGCTTACAGGGCCTTAAAGTGCAAAAAAGTGCTATCTATAAATGTGTAAAATAACAAATATAGCAGCAAAATACACAGTTGGGTCGTTCTAAACAAAGCAGATACTAACTTAAGATCAATGGATTACATGGGAAATGACTTGACAGAGTATAAAATATTTGAAACACATGAAGTTAAAATCCAAAAAAAGCCATCTTAAAATATAAGGCCCGTAAGGAGGGAAGTAATGCAATGGACTAGTTATAAAAATTATCAACGAGAAGCGAAGACTATTAACATTCAAATGAGGCAACCTGCAAGAAAACTGAGCACTAATCAATGTTAAAATTCAACAATCATATGTTGGCCTTCATAAAAGAATTGGGGAAACAAAGGGATAGGTACATACATATAAAAAGACCTAAAGGAGAAAGACCTCTTAATAATTAAAAACAAAAAATTACTTGCAAGATCAGGTCGCAGTGGCAAAGAACCAAGAGAGTGGGCCTGCCTGGCCTTTAATGGCCGAAGACGGCCACAGACGGCACCCTCTGCCTCCACCCTCAGCCACCGACCTCCAGCCGCTACGCTAGCCGCTTTCCTACTGATGGATTATAAGGAGCAGCTCGGCAGGTAAGCGGGGCGGAGCCAGGGGGGGCGGGTGCAGTAAAAAATGCAAGTCGGGCCGGTGGGAAAATGAAACCTGGACAAGAGCAAAGCTCAAAGACAGCACAGACGAATTGTGGGTATTGGTGTCCAGACAGTTCACTGTTGAGGTTCAGTCTTGCACAGAGGAGGGATGCCACAGACGGCACCCTCTGCCTCCACCCTCAGCCACCGACCTCCAGCCGCTACGCTAG
>JASBQK010077776.1:0-10177 GCA_030264995.1 Desmognathus ocoee | reverse complement strand
GATACTTCTGGGGGGCTGGAGGTGTGATACCTGGAGAGAGGGAGACAAAAGAGGGAAAGGGGTTAGTACCCCTTTAAAGGGATCCAAAAGAGAAAAATAAACTTTTGGAAAAAAAAAATGCACATGAAAGTGCTTTCCAAAACACAAGTGCAGCATGCGAGTAGTATTTAATTTCATTTTCTATAGTTGGCATATTTCTAAAAGAAAGTCACCTTTTGCCTCCGTCTCCGAGCTTCCCTGCAGCCGCTGTAAACTTTATGGCTCTTGGGCAGATGCCAGCAGCCAATCAGATAAGTAATTGCCGCATACATTTCAGCCTCTGTGACTGGAAGAGCGCAGCTGCGGCTTCCAGTCACGCGAGAGTAAGTTAATTATTCTGTCTGTCATCACGTTTTGCGTCTTACGCAATTCAAGTGGGCGACCAGGTAGTCCGGAAGAAATACTGATTGAGGAAAGAAGCCACGTGCGTTCAAGAAAGAAGCCAGCCACGTGTTTACGATACCGGCAAAAGCATTTTCTACACTGCATAAGTAAGTTCATATATTTCCCTGCACGTTATTCTTTCTGCTGCTGCTCTGTTATTATGTTGTGCTGTATGTATGCGTTCTGCTGCCCTGGGCTGATTTTCTGGCACTATACAATATATAAATTAAAATATATAAATGCTAAAAACGGATGGGCACTGCTAAGGGCATGCCCCATAGCAGTGCCCATCCGTTTTTACTGTGTTTTGGGGGCCACATGTGCCCCGTTGCACGGAGGGACACCCGTGGGTGTCCCTCCATGCAACGGGGCACTGGTGGCCCCAAAGCTGCAATAAAAACAGTTGGGCACTGTCTGCTGTCGGTGTGTTTGTCTTTTCCTGGCTGTTGCGAGAGTGTCGCGGGCTGGTTCTTTCTGTCATTCTTTTTCTTCGCCAGGCCCAGCGCAGGAGACTGGAGGCTGTGGCCCTTGGCTGCCAGACTGCTGCATTCGGTGGCGCCGTTGGCTTCTTTCTGGTGGTCGGGGCGCCTCTCGGTGGGCTCCTGGGCCTCTGGCCTGTTCTCTCCTTTTACCTGTTGTTCTGGGTCCTGTGCCTGCGTAGAATAATAGTTTTAGCCCCCCTTTGGTGCTCTCCCTCTTACCAACCCCCCTCCCTCTGTAAGCCCCCTTCCTGTGTGCCCACCCTGGCATTCTTGTATACTGCTCCCTCGTTCAGTCTAGAAACTTCTATTCTGAGCTGAAAGGAGAGGGTTGTGGTGTTAGGAAGTAGGGTTGAATTTACCGTAGTAAAGTGCCCTGAGTTCTTCAGGTTAGTGTGCTATGCATTTCAATAGGCATTCTTGTGTTCTGTTCGCTCATTCACTCTAGTCAGTTTTAATCTGAGCTGAAAGGAGGGGGTTGTGGTGTTAGGCGGGAGGATAGAATTTTGAGTAGTACAATGGCCTGAGGTCTTTTTCTTGGGATACGTGCTGCCTATCAAAGATTTTTGTTTTTGTACTCAAATGGGTGTTTTTGCAGACTTCGAAAACAGTATGTTAATCTACTGGAAACATGGAAGTACAGTGCTTGTTCATGACCGCTGATGTCCGAATAGTTCAGCACAACTGAAATGTATACTTTTATTGTGAAGTCGTTGTTTTAGACGCAAGAAGACTAGTGGCCGATGTAATAATGGATATTATCATCACCTCCTACCAATGAGCACACCATCAGTGTCCACCTTACTCCAGCTGTTTGTTTCAAAAAGTGTTTCCCTGTAAGTGTCTGAATGGGGGAAGGAAAATTTGTGCACTCTTTAGCAAAGCAGCTTGTAACGTATAAATCTTTTACTATTTAGTACACGTTCCTCTAACAGAGTACATTCTGTCAGCATGGCGGAAGGAAGAAACTCGTCTGCCACTGGTGATGCGGAATTTCAACGATTGGTAAGTGTATGACCCTGCTTCGCCAGTCTGCCCTTAAACTATTTATTGCATTACATATGTTTGTCTATTGCATAGTCCATCAATTTCATTCCTTGCATTCTTTGCAGCCTCCCCTCACCGGTGGCTTGGGTGCAACCACACATGTGGGGTACCAATTTTTTCGGGAGGACTTGAGTAATCTTTGGAGATGTGTCCGATGTCACTGGCAGTCATTTGTCCTATCCTCTTTTCACATCCTACTGTACACCAATGTTTGAAAAGTTACTTTTTCCAAAAAAAGTGTTTGTATGCAGTGAATCATGGCAATGGAAAATTCAGTTTTGGTCATAAAGTTACCCATCCCTGAACCCGTGTACATGTCTACTTTGTAGACATGTATGAATTGCCATGTTGAACAAACTGTTCATCTGCTATTTTCATGTGCCAATGGGTTGAGGGTGGTTGTAAGATTCCACTGTCTACTGTTAGTGCACTGTGCTTACTGCCCCAGGGTGTCTGCAATTTTTTGAAAACCAGCACACAATGGCTGTTGCTATGATGGCATGGGTTAGGGCTTCATAGTGGTGCACTGCATTTATAAAGATACCAAACCTTGTAGAAGTTAGAGCCTCAAATGTAGTCAAATTAATTGTTATTTTTTTCTATTTCTGAATAAATTTCATTTTCTATCAGTTGCTGTGGGAGCATTTTTTGGTCAATCTACACTAGCCACCCCTTGTTCTTTTCACCATTTTCTCAGCTGTTCAAAAATGTAGAAGTTGCGTGATTTGGGCTTTTTTGTCCCACCTTTCTAAGCTAAATTCTGAAGGCATGTGCATTGCATGCAATATTGAAGAAACATTGAATTCTCACTGAAATTGCAATATATATTTTTTTTTAACCCTGTTCTGGAAAGCTGAGAAAAAAGGCAATTTCAGAACTGCAAACCATTCGTTGATCCCATGCACAGAACAAAAACCGCAGTGATTTGTTTTGCTGCTTTTTTTGCATTTTCTGAAAAAACACAACATTTTTGCACATTTTTGTAAATTTCTGACACCACGCATGTGCGATTCACAATTTTTTGGTGTTATTAGATTGGCCAAGCTGTTAGATGAAAAGGAGCCAAAAATGTTTGTGATTGGCCTAGTCAATCAAAAGTTACAGGCCTGTAACTGGGCACACCACCAAACAGGCAAAAAACAGCCTGGCACAGGAGAGGCACAAGAGTCAGAAACCCTTGGGGTTAAATATGCTCTTCACACTTGTGGAAATATCACCGCATATGTGTTAGATTACAAGAGATTGTGAGATTAGGCACAAAAAGGGTAATTTTGCCGGTAGTTTGATGATTCCCTTTCTGTCCTCCAAAACAGGTTGCTCTCATGGATGAGGAACGACAACGGCGGCCAATTCCCCACGACTTACAAAACAGCCTTTTGTGGATTCCAATTAGACAAATAGCGGACGTTTCTGGCACACAGCGTTCCATGACACCATCCAAAGTTGGGCACACTCTTTGGTGTACGTGTGGACACTGCATCCCAATGCCAACAGAGGTGGAAAGTAAATGCTGCAATGAGATACACAGCATTCGTAAGAAGAAAGAAGGAGAGCAACTTCAGTGCATCTCTGAGGCAGACTATGTGCAAGAACGCCTGTGTTCACGAGATTACCTGATAGATTTGTACCGCTTTGCAAAGGAGTATGCACGTTCACGCTTGAAGCGCCTGAGTGACTTTCAAGAAAGGTACGTTGTACTACAGCATCCATTTAATTTGAACTGCACAAGCAGCTGTACCAATGGACTTGTAACATGTAAACTGTAACGCCTGTTTGTATTTATTACACTGAGAACCCCCACAGCAGAGCCAATTAACATCCACTTTATAAAGAGTGGTGGATCTGTGGCACAGTATTACAATTCAAGTATTCATGTTCTAATGCTGAACATTGGTTTTAGTCTATTCTGCTTCTGGTGTCTAAAATGGTGGGGTTGTATTACTCTGTAAAAGTGCAATATTTTTTTTTTTAAGCATTTTTTGTATATTAAAATCCAGGCTTTCAGGCTGCTGTACTTTAAACCAAGATAAAAAAAGAATTGCATTGAATTGAAACCACATATGTAGAGTTGTAGTTGAAAAACCAGTTTGAAATATCTGTATAATTAATGCGTACACTTTTCCTCTCTTTTACAGTGACTACAGAAAAGTTGCCTACCGAGCTTTCACTTTGTGGATATATGAAAGATTGGGACCAAGTAATAGGCGAGCCATCCCAGCCTGCACAGTGAATGTAATACGTTTGCACTACCCTGCTGCAGATCGGACATATATGGGCTTCATCCCAGTGGAGAGTGACCCCTATGCAGCCGATATGGTGGAGTGAGCACACAGTTTGAGGCGGACGGAGGGGGGATGTTTAAAAATAAAGACCTGAACAAATCTTTTTCATATCTGTAACTTGACAACTTTATTAAATAATAAATATTGCTTCCACCTTCACATGGACATGTAATTTTTCCAAAACACAAATTGTATCTCTAAGCCAAACATGTACTGATTTCTAAGTTCTTGCCAATGATTTCCAAGTGTTAGCAGAGTGAATCTAGTTACAAAGAAAAGGAAAATAATGTACAGTAAACTTTCAAATCAAGTTGAAATGCTTTATCACTTAGTAATTGAAACACGGCCAATGTTGAACAGTCCAGGCAGGTAGCATAACAATACAATGTGGTATTTACGTAAACTGCCGTTTACTTTCAGTGCAACCCTTGAAGAGCTAATTAACAAAATATGTAGGCTTGGATTGCCCAGCTTTTGTATGAGTAGCCTTAGAGATGTATTGTTGATGAGACTGGGTTTGAATCTTGAATGCAAGTAAGGGTTACAGAATTGTACGTCGTACCATTCGCGGTACATGTTTTGCTGCAAGCTCATGGGTTGGCGGCCGTGGTGTGGAGGCAATATTCTTTGGCATCTGAGCTGTGTGGGACTTCCATAACCAGTCAATGTCACCTGCTACCATTCCAAGGACATCGGACAACATTCTGAAAATGTGTGTGTTGTTGTTCTTTTCATATACTACTTTGACTCTCCATGTTTTACTTCGTTTGCAGAAAAATGGCTTGAAACGTTTCTGTCCAACTTTTCCTGTGTGTGCAGTACTCTTGCCTATTGTAGCCACTTTTTTATGGACATTCATGTTGTGCTCAAGCACAGCAAGTTGTGTCCTTGCAATCATCCCATCTAAGGTAAAAAACACTCGCTTTGGCCTGTACTTTAAAACCATACTGTGGAAAATTTCAACATTCCCTGTATGACAGAAATGAGCCATGTGCCGCAAGTCTTTCTGTACTTGCTTGTCAAGCACAAGTCTTGCCAACTCCCCATACACAAAACTCTTCTTATCAAGCCAAAGTTTGTTACGGGCAACTGTGTCAGAGAGCTCTTCATGGTCACATGCGTGAAAAAAATGGGCATTGTCCCATGAATGTTTGTTGGCAACATGATGAAGTATAGAGTTCCAGCGCTCAAGAAGTATGTCTACATTTCCCTTAGCCATCGAACAGGAAGTCCACAAATGTTTTACGATAGCCTTTGTCCAGGGTGCAAGGTCTCTACAGCTTTTCCTTTTACTGATCTCTTGCAATTTTTTGGTCAAACTCTTTGCATAGTGCCAGATGTCAAATTCGTGTCGGATGTGCCCATACTTTGTTGACATTGCACTTCTGATACCTGTGTGTCTGTCTGTTGCAATTATACCAATTGTCAATCCATTTTCATGGATTTTCTCAACGCATCTGCCAAATGCCACTTTCTCCATGGCAGCAGAGGAAGTTGCTTCACTTACTCGTACAACATTGCATTCAATTATTTTCCCTGTGCTCTCCTCACTCATACTGTAGATGTTATATGTTGCACTGTGCCCGGGGCTGTCACATTGCCCATCTCCACTTAGACAAAGTGCCTTGCCTTGCAGTGCTGAAATGTTTTCTTTATACTGTTTCTGGTAATGTAAATCAATTATTGGAAAGAAATAATTTTTTTGAAATACGTAGTGGGTTGTTTCTGAGATGAAGGGTACGCGCAAGATTTGAAACATATCTGCAATCTTTGCAAAGTTTGCACCACTTAAGAGTACAGCAGCACTACACAACACATTCCCTGCTGATTTACTTGCTATCATTGGCTGACTACGCCAAAGTTCTGCTTTGTGGTCATTTTCACAAGTACCACTGACAGAGAGTAAAGTGCCCTTGATAGATTTGGTCTTTTCGACAAGTGGCGCACGACAAAAGGATTTGTAATTACACACAGTGAACTTCTCGAGAAGCTGGTCAATACAGGTCTCAAAAACCAAAAACTTCTTCTGTGATACTAACTGCTGTGGTGTTGACTCTGGCAATAGTGATAAATCTTCAAAGGAACTCTCATGTGATGGAAAGTAGTCTAGATCCCCCTGACTTGTTGTTATATCATGGCCTGTAGAATCAAGTAACGAATCCATATCAGTCGGGTCACCTCTAAATGTAGAGGGCGTAGGAATGGCAGAAATGCCACAAATAGATTCAGGCATGGCAATAGATGTGCTTTTTATGCGGCGGGGAGTTGAAGTGATGTGCTTCTGTTGATGATAGTCTTTTGTATTGTGTTTTGCATGTAGAGAAATATTAGCAGTGCAGATGTTATCCTCATCAGTCCAGGTGGAAACATCCTTTGTCAGTATTAGATTGTCTGTCGAAGTCTTCACGTGTTTGCTTCCAAAACAAGGTAATGTTTGAGTCTTTGTAGTGCGACAACCAGGAAGCTTACTTGTGCCACACGCTTTATTGTGTGTGGTAATACATGTGTTTGTGCCCTCACTGACAAGAAATCCAAAAGAGTACTGGGTGGATTCAGCTGTATAGTCGTGATCCATAAACCGCTTTCTTTTATTTGGCAAACACATTAGCTCCAGTGCAGGTTCATATGTAGTTTGTTGGTCATTACAGTGCATAACAGCTGGGATCTGGCTTGCGGTGTCTCTCAGTGAGCACATTGTGCTTGATGTTCCCGGCAAAACTGCTGCTATTGTTTGCAGTGA
The DNA here is from genome assembly GCA_030264995.1 of Desmognathus ocoee. Taxonomy (NCBI): domain Eukaryota; kingdom Metazoa; phylum Chordata; class Amphibia; order Caudata; family Plethodontidae; genus Desmognathus; species Desmognathus ocoee. The sequence continues at coordinate 3,206 of JASBQK010077776.1, read as the reverse complement.
CTGTGGCAATACTTCTTTGTCGAAAATGGAAGGCACACTGTCTTTTTTCAAATGTTTAGAAATCCCAATCCTTTCATAGCACACGTCTGGAAAATGGTCTGAACACATTCTGAAATTATTGTGTTTTTTACTCTTGAGTATTCGTCGTACTGCTAAGTCAATGTTTTTAAAACGCTGCCCTGTAGCAGACAACCATTTTTTTATCTTATTTGGCGAGTTTGGGAAGGCATGCAGTGAATACTGCACTATGCCCTTCTGTTTCGCTTGGCTGTTTTTGCACCGTTCCACAAAACACTTGGGCATCTTTTCAAATAGACTTCCTGTGTTAGAAAAAAATGAAATTAGTAGGGTGCCAGTTGTGGACATGCCATCTTGGATTTATATGGACTATTTAACAGTGCATCACACATTGTTTTTATCTGTCATGTTTTATTTATTGTGTGTTTTTTTTATGCGCCACGAAATGTTATATAGTTGGCGCTATATAAGTTCTTTAAATAAATAAATAAATAAATAAATAAATAAACAAACATCTCTCCCCAGAGGTACACTAATGGTATTTTACTCCTGATGTATAGCAAACCAAATGCATTAACACAGTACACTCCAAGACTCTCTGGGTGGAGGACTGCTCAATTACATGCCGAGGCCACACATATACTCTTCAGGCACGCCACACTGTTAAGCGTAGGGGCAAAAGTGTAATCTTTCCATCTACTTGCAGTACTTGGGCACACACTGCTCCACGCCTTGCATCTTAGTAAACTTCAGCTTTTAAAAGCAATTACTGACACCATTGAGTAAAAGTACCACTATGATCACACAATGGCAACTGTCTTCTTACAGTATACCTACATGCACACCCAGACAAGAACACTGGCACATCACACACTGAGCGCCTGCATGCAAAATGCAGAAATGTGCAAGTTTGCACGACATACATGATACCATAAAAATGCAGCAGTTACAAAAATGAATGCTTGAAACCCGTAACAGAATAGTGCCCAAACATCTGACTGTTTTCCTAGTGAAACGACTATTGTACAGTGGTAAGGTGATTACCCTTAATGGTAGCCATTTCTTCCTTCAGCCACAAAAGTAGCCAGAAGATCCCTGTTGCACAGTGGCACCCTAGGTTATGGCGCTACTCGAGTACAAGGGTCTTCTATTTTTCTACTGATACAACTATTGGCCACTGCCAAGGGGATTACTCTTAGCAGTGCATACTAGTTTCAAACAGGAAACGGCCATAGACCCTTGTAGCAGCAAAAAGCCTTGTAGGAGAAAAAAAGCCGGAAAACCACCCATAGCAGAGTAACACCCCTGCTAACGGTGGTTTTCAGGCATGCCAAAATTAGTGGTTCGTCTGATATCTAATCACCCCCACCACCCAGAGGTGCTTTGGGGTGCCACTGTGCTATGAAGGTCTTCATGCTATTTTTATAGTGAAACAAATAGTGGGCACTGGGAAGATGATTACCCTTAGCAGTGGCCAGTAGATGTTTGAGCAGAAAGTAGCCAGAAGACCCCCGTAGCAGAGTGGGTATATTTGTCATATGAAACGATGATTGGGCACTGCTAAGGGTACTGACTCTTAGCAGTGCCCAATCATTGTTTGTATAGGAAAATATAGAGGAAGCTAATTCACAAAGCAGTTACGCACTGTGTAAATTTTATGACTGGTGTAACTCCCATTGCAGTCAATGGTAGTTACACTAGTCTTAAAATTTACATAGTGCCTAACTGCTTTGTGAATTATCCCCCACGGAGTCTTCCATGGCAGAGTGACACCTCCACCAGGGGAGCCACCCTGCTACGGGGGACTTACCTGTATTTTTCATGTGAAACAATGATTGTGCACTGCTAAGGGTCGTACCCCTAGCAGTGCCCAATCATTGTTTCTATAGAAAAATACACAGGAGTCTCCCATGGCAGAGTGACACCCCCGCAGGAGGTGTCAGCTGGCTATAGGTGACTTCTGTGTATTTGTCATATGAAACAATGATTGTGCACTGCTAAGGGTCGTACCCCTAGCAGTGCCCAATCATTGTTTCAAATGAAAAATACAGAGAAGTCTCCCGTTGCAGTGTCACCCTGCTACAGGGGACTTCTCTCTATTTTTCTATTGAAACAATGATTGGGCACTGCTAAGGGTTGTACCCTTAGCAGTGCTAATTAGTTATTTCAAGCAATACAAGAGTAGAAGTCCCCTGTTGCCGAGTGACACCCCCGGCGGGGATGTCACCCTGCTATGGGGTACGTCTCTGTATTTTTCTGTTTCAATAGGGTAAAGTGTAGGAACGGCTCTAGGGCCACAGTTCACACAAGCAGCAACTACCATACAAATCTTTGGGAGTTGTGCACAAAGGGGCTGAATCACAAAGCATTTACACACTGTCTTAATTTTATGTCTGGTGTAACTCCCATTGCTGTTGATGAGAATTACACCAGACGTAAAATTAAGACAGTGTGTAACTGCTTTGTGAATCAGCCCCTAAATGTAGCAGACACTTTTTGCAGTTTTCTGTGATACGGGCACACACACGTACAAAACATGCAGACATCACGCATACCCAAACCAAAAAACAAATGTACAGACTCACCTTTGGCTCCACCAGTGACCCACAAGCCCAGCACACACACAGGCAGGTTTCATTTGAACAAGCACATGTGGAGTGGAGAGGGGCTATGTAGGATGGGGGAGGGTTGCAGCTAAGTGGCAATCACAGTGAAGCCGGTAATTTAAATAAGAAAAGCCATGTTGGGCTGAGGCAGGACAGAAATGTTCTATTTTTACCTCCAGATAAGAATCTCACTTGTGCTGACGGGAAGTCTGCAGGCAGGGTGAAAGTAAACAAAGCCTGAATGACATCAAAGGAAGCGCGACGCACACACTTCAAAGGGGGAAGCCTTGGAATTCCTGATTCCCCCAGGCTAATCTCGCGCAATCGCAGAGGGAAGCAGGACAGCAGTATTTAGCAATGCAGTAGGCGGTGACTTTGTGCTTGCCAAATAAAGTGCCACAACTCGGCTCACACACAAAATTGAGCAGTGAAATCAAGCCTATGTGCTCATGATGCTTCAATACATCAAATGAAGCAAAGTGAAAATGTGGTGTTTTGGGTCCCTTTAAAGATCTGGCAATGCTGTAGATTAGGAACAAGGTATACATCAGAGGTATTTTGATACGCTATTAATGTTGGTGC
>JASBQK010066665.1:0-10182 GCA_030264995.1 Desmognathus ocoee | reverse complement strand
AAAAACTGTAAATGGATAACTTGAAAATGTAAAATATGGAGAATTGCATTCAGCCGACTAAGAACACTTAAACATGAAAATCAAAATGATGGAGTGAACTGTCCCTTCAACGTCTCTCGACATTAATGTCACTAATGAAAACATGTATAAGCCGGCAAACAAGTGCACTGTCATCAAGTGGGCCCATAAATACATTACACAAACTGAGTGTTGTCCAGCTAATCGTTAAATGAAAATAAAGAGAAAAATCATACATTTCAGACCTATGTACTGTGTCATGTGAAAGACAGCAAGATGGCTGGCTAGACATGGGCACTACCCTACCAAAGCATTGAGGATGTTCATTCTAAGACTCCTGACTAATCAAAGTGAAAATCTAAGCATCCAATTCACTAGGCAATTATCACTCTCTCAGCTACTGCATTCAAAATATACAAATTATGTCTTTGTTGTGTTACGTTTTTTGTTATCACTTGTTTCTCTATTCTTTTGTAAGCATTTATCCTTTGCTCATTCAGTTTGACATTGTAGCCATTGCCCAACATCTCCTGCTCCCCCACTCAGATCTCAATTGTTTTGCTAATGATAAATAGATAAGGGTTGCTGAAATCATACTGCTGTCATCAACATTCACTATGAAAAAATCATATAGCAAATCATATAGTGAATAAATCCTATTTGACAATTTGAGGCTGCAATAATAACTCAAAATCCTGGGATGCCATCAAACCCAGTATATTAAAGAGTGGATGATGTTTGGGAGGTGGGTGAAAGGTTTAGTGGTATTTTAGTAATGCAGACAGCACATTCATATTATGTAAGCGAGTCAACAAGACAGAGACAGAGAGTCAATACATCAGAAGTAGCAACAGGTAACTTCTCAGAGTTCAGTATTCCAGAGAGTTAGTGAATCAGATGTGTTTGAGAGGCCTGGGCATTGTATTTTACTCAGTAAAGTAGGATCTTGGATTTATCAGTGCTAGCTTATCACCACAACTGCCACATGTCTATAGATTTATCTGAAAGATGGGTAGTTCTGTGAGATTATATGTCTTGTTATCAGCTGCTTTTATGTTGAATGACATTGAAGCCTCACTAAAATGATAGAATTTTTAAAGTCACATTTTTTCACACTTACCATGGTACCCCCCAAAAATATAGGTACCAAAACACATTAACCAGGGAGTGTAGATTTATCATTCCATCCTCCACATCCTCACAATTTGTATGCTGTCAGGAGCATATTAGGGATAATCATAGGAGGTTGGAATGCAGTTGGACAGATTAGTGGATATTTCAAAGTTCAGTCATGGCCGTCCTAAGCAAAGGTAGTTTCCAAGAGGCTAGGTACTCAACGATAGGCATATTTTAATTTTGCCTTTAAACATTGAGCGTCGTATTAGCCTTTCCTGATGGCTGGAAACTCTAAGCTATACCCCACTATGTCAACAAGTTAGAATGAGGACAATTTGGGTCGAAACAGCAGTTTCAAGCAATTATTGTAGGTCAGAGATTGAAGCAGATCAAAGACATAATTATCTATAACATACTTTGCTCGAGTCTTCATGGATGATGCTACAGATGCAGAATATAGCCCAATGGCAAAGTCTTTACAAATGGCTTTAACGGGGGTCTCCTTTCTTCTCTTACCTTTGTTTTTCTGCTGTATTTGCAGCTGGAATTTCATCATTATATTCAGAACTGCGAGGAAAAGGAAGGAGAAAGGTGTGTGTTAGCAAGGTATGCAGTGATTGTAAAACACCAAAATATTGTGGTTCTAGGAGTACCCTTGCCTTCTAGAGAGAAAGATCATTATAAATTATAATGACAGTCAGTATAGGGAGCTGGAAGGGCTTGGACAGACACACTGAGGAACTCAATAGGGCTGGACTGGGACCCTAAGCCAGCCCTGGAAATAATATTGGATTTATCCCCTCATTTTGGCATGTGAACAGACACAGTGAGTGATCATGGGTTCAAAAGAATTTCTGTATTACAAAATATGTGTTCAACATTTTCTTTACATCAATAACTGTACATAGTTATCAGAGTCAAATTACTTGGCCCGGTTTGTTTCTCTCGGTGACAGAATAAATTTACCAATTGTTCCCTATCCCTTTGCCTGTTAAATTGGGCCATTGTCTTCAGAAGGTAAAAGAGCAATGGGGCCATGTAGTACTGTTTGGTACAATCTACACATATCCTGTGCCTTATTGCCTCTACCTACAATGCTGCAGCTTGTTTTTCTTCTTGCTGTGTATCCCACAATGATTGTGAATGGACTGAGCTACCTCTCAGTTTCTGATACAGAGTTTCATCAAGATCACAGCTGAGGCCTATTTGCCTCCCTGGTCTCGAGGCATGGACAGATGCACTCTTACACCATAAATTGTGCATGGGCATTGGCACTGAGTGCGGCCCTTTTCAGTTCTTGCTTGTTGGTTCCTGAAATTAGTTGAGTACTGTCTTGGCATATTCATCTGTTCTGCGATGCACTGCCTGAAGAATGCTCCTTCATCTCTGAGAGCTGCATTGGGCACCTGAGGAACCCCACGTGCTGTATCCTGTGGGAGTTGCTGAGTCTACTCCATTTGAGCAAGCAGATTTCCCCTGTCTGTGGTAAGAGCGAGGGGCTATTACCGTTTGGGGTTTTGGGGTTGATTCTGAGACTCGGGGAAGGCTACTGGGGCTTACCAATTGGGGCATGGTGTCAGTCTGCATACCCAGTTTTCTGCACAGGGCCAATACATTTTCTTGGCTTGATGGGCAGGCTTCAGTGCTACTTGTTTGGTGTTAGGGCTAGTGGGGGCATCTGGGAGCTATGGTTCCCACAGTGGGCTCTTTGGGAGTGGTAGGTCAGATCCTAGGGCTCGGGACGTTGTGAGTTACTGCAAACTTACAGTGACCACGATTAGATACAGGATATTTTTGTGGTGTGTCAGAGTTTTCTCTACACTACATTTTCCTCGACATTGGGAAAATTAGACTAAAAGGGCTCTTGGACTCGTAAATCAGCTATTGATCAATTTACATTGACTGTACGGGAGCAAACCATGTATCCGGTTGCTCATGCTCCACTGATGATATCCCACAGTTGTCTTTGACACCGACTCCCTGAGTGCATTCTGTGGATATTCTTTCAGAGATGGACAGAATTCCATAGGAAGAGATGTGTACATTTCGATGGGGCTAAGGTTATGTTACTACCGGATTACTCAAAGGCTCTGCAACAACTGAGGAAGTCTTTTGAATCGATTTAGAAATGCCTCTGTTATGATCATTGTCGATACATGTAACATTGCCCAGACCTGCTCGATTTCTTGTTTCACCACAGGAGGCTTGGGCCTGGTTGGAGATTCATGTTTCACTATCTTCAAGATACATTGGATCATTACTGTTCTATACTTCTAAGAGGCAGCACCCATCCAAGAGGCCATGGTCAGCTTTTAAAAGGCTTCCTAGGGTGCGCTCACTCCCTCTTCCAATGCAGGAGAGCCCTGAATATATAGATCTGGCTTTAGATTCTGACGTGAGGCATTTGAACTCTGTTTCTAACCTGAATTCGGGTGATAGCTTTTCATCTTTGCTATTGACTCAAATGGATAATCATTGACTCATTACACGCTATTCCTATGATCTATAAGCTGATCTTTATTATTTGATGGACATGTTATTATATAAGCATTGTGGTTGTCCAATAGAATTGGTTTGTGATTATATATGCTTTCAGAATCATATTTGAAAATTCTTTTGATTGTGGGTGGGCACAAAGTTCAGTATAAGCTCTATTTCCTCCATATAGGGTCTCTCTGTTTCCCCACGCAGTGTTTGAATGTTCGGGTATTCAAACTCCATGCTGTTTCTCCATGTCCCACCGTTGCTTTTCTGAGACCATCATTCAGCCCCTGGTACCACTAGAGAATGCAGCCCTTTCAGGCAGCTTTTCCTGTGCTCTGAGGACGCTTTCTATCCACTAATACAGGTGGAGCCCCTTTGTCATTAGCTGTCTGGTTCTATCCCTGATGAGTCTGTCCTGTCTGGTCTTTCCTTGCCCTTCGTATGGCATGCTGGGACTTGTAGTCAGCAGTTAGAGTTTGAAAATTGTATCTACTGGCATAGGCCATTACAAATGGCACATTTTTTCCCTTCTCCCGGTCCTTATGGAAAGCCGCTTCCTGTAATGACGAAGTCCAAATGATTTATTTTCTTGTTGTATTGCACCAAAACTATCTCAGTGTGTCTGGGCCTACTTTCAGAAAGTGAGTTTGGTTCTTCTTGCGTCACACATTGCTGTATTAAATCATCTGCATCAATATTTTCTCTTTCTTCTGTCACCCCTAAACACATTAGCTTTCCTATGGTGTCTTTCACCTCTACACTCTGCCTGCAGAAAGTCTACTCTGTAGCTGTTTCCCTCATTATTTAAACATATGGGGAAATCAGCAATGTTATCCCCACATATTAGCATTGTGATGTCTGTGATGATATACTGAGAGCCAGTGTGTTATACACCCACATGACTCCTTTGTATATCAGAATAAAGTCATACTGTGCTGCACTCCCCACATAAGTAAGAAGAATAGAGGCAGCAGATGTAATTGGGCCCTGGAACATGGCTCAATCACCTTGTATCGATGGCGGGAAATATTGCAACCCCCGATGTAACCCCTACAAAAATTTGGCATCAGTAATCAAATGTTATGTATATAACCAGATTTGCATTGTGTACAATTTTTTATATGTATTGTATCAAGTACAGTTTTAATGTATTAACGCATTGATTTCTTTTCATATGGAAAAATGTATTACATGTATTTGAAAATACAAAACCAGCAAGCACCTTTAGTATTCTGATATGATGCAGTTCCTTTTTTCCCCAGCTGAGGGCAGCGGTGTAGTGCTCCATTGGTTGTCAAGGGAGACAGGAGGGGCTTCTGGGAAAAAAGGCAGTTGCAGTAAGGACTGAGAGGAAGAGGTAGGTGTGTATAGATAAGAGGGATTTGGGAGAGAGGAAAAAGTGGTGTTTTTGCTGCTTTGTTTTTTATTGTTTTTTCAAATAGAATGAGAAAGGTAAATGTTGCTAGATTGTGGGTAAGGGGTATGTTTGACTGAGATTTCCCTTAAAAAGAAAAGGATTCCTTTGTGGTGAAAGCAATTTCTCTGGGGGAAGAATGCTGGGAAATGTTAAATGCTTCTGGAGCAAGGGGTGGTGCTTGCCTTCAGCCTGAGACAGTAGACACCTTTTTAGTGTTGCTTTATCTTTGTTTTGTATATAGAGAGAGTGAGAGATCTTGTAACCTTGAGTGCTGTTGGAGCTTTTAAGCCTAGTTTTTGCATGAAGGAATAAGGTGAATCTACCAGAGGTCAGATAGGAAGTGAAAGACTGAGGGCAGCAGCAGTGTGGCTCCAGGGAGGAAACAGAGATTAAGAGAGAAGAGAAGTGATATGCTGCATCTGCCTTGCTGCCCTTTTGGGTGTCTTCCGGTTTTGTCACAGAGAAAATAGCGGGCTACTCTCGGCATTTAAAAATAGTGCCAACCCAACCATGTGTTACGTGTGCGCCGAGTATTGACTTTGCGCTTACATTTGTCTGCTTTTTTAAATGCGCAGTATAAGGACGCGCCATAGCCTGGGGTAACCCTCTCTAGTGCCCTTTAGCTTTTGTTGCAGCTCAGTTCCCTCTTACTGGCACGAAGCAAATATGATAGTGAGGGTCACCAAAGGGAAGCATCAGAGTCACGTAGAGAACATGTTTCAATGTTGAAGACAGTCCAGTTAGAGAAGACAGGGAGAGGTAGGTTAGAGCGGCTGCCATAAGGAGTTCGGTTTGTTATCTTGAAACATTTAGGAAAGGAGCTGATCATAGTATTAATTCCTTTGCCCTAGCACAGTCAACATCCAGAAATTTAGGAAAAGAAAACCAGATTATCAAGCTCAGATGGTCTGGCTTTACTGCCTGCACAAAGCAAGTTCCAATGGGCCTGAGCAGCACCCAGGATTATGTTGTTGCTGCATTTGAATGTAAGCATGCTTATGGTTCCATTATTTCAAATTTCTATTCTGTGCATTTCATCTTACCCCATTAGTTTCTCCATTTAACGAGAATAACAAAGCACCCTTAGTCGTTTGAATCTGTTTTTTCAAATACATAGTTGTTAAATATTTCCTACGCCATGAAATGAATATTGGACAAATAAGCACTATATGCAATAGAGTTGCTTTACCTTTATTACATAGACAACAGCTTTTATTTGGTTGTAAACCTAAAATGTAGCATCCTTAAACAGTGTGATTTAATGAAAGCAGAAAAGCATTCATCATTATTAGGTGATATTTCCAAATAGAGATTATCGGCCAGATTCTTGTGAGGAAGGCGAACGCTACGAATCAGGAAGCACCCAATTCGCAGCATTCGCCTTCCTCACACGATTCTGATGTAGGCATTCGCCAGAGCCTCGCTACGCCTAAAAAAGTAGTCGTAGCCAGGGTCTGGTGAATGCCAGCAAATGCAGCGAATGCCGGCAAGAATCCATGCGCAGGGACCGCGATTCGCATGCGGCCCCTGCGCATGTATTCTGCGCATACTCAGAAATGTCCACAGGGGTGAGTAGCGTCCCCTGCGAACATTTCAGGAGAATCCAGCGCCGATGGCGATGGATTTCATTCGTTGCCATTCACGGAAGGAATCCTCCTGCGAAAGGCAACGAATGAATTGACAAAAATCCAGCTGTATATTTTCATTCTGCTCTCAATAGTTTTATGTCATCGTCATACATTTGTGTTGCTAGCAAATATGGGATTTATTTAAAGCTAATTTCGCTTCCACCCAACTCCTTTATAGGTGCTACACGTTTATTGATTGTGTCTCCTTAGCAAATGTAATTTGGTTCTAAACTTATCTAGATTTCTTTACAGACAACTAACTTCTAGTATTATGCCTTTCAATGACATCAAATGCCTTGAAACTGTCCATGTAAAATATGTGTATGCCAGTACTTGCGGGGGTGGACTGCAACTTTAAAAACAAATGTTTTTCGTATTTTGGGCCATCTTTTCCTTTAAGTCGGCCACCTTTTTTCTTATGTAGGCCATTTTTATTTAATATCGGCGAAGTTTTTCCTAGTGTACGGTTCAGTTTTTAGTTTTTAGTTCCATTCTGGCACTGTGTGCTTGTAATTCTGCTATCACTTTTATAAATTGCAGCTCAACTCGAATTATTGATTGTGGGGTAGTTTGGCCCAAAGAATATGATCTATACATAACAGGCCAGAGGTGTTTTGCTTCATTTAATGCTCTTCTTGCTGGATCAAGGCAACTTTTCTTTTTTAGGTCCAATTTGCAAAAATTAGCAGCTGAGTATGTCCAGAAATATGTGCTTGCCCTGAGAACACATTTCATTTACTGGGATGCGATTAAGATTGCCTGGTAATATATTGTTTTCAAAGTCCAGACTGGTGAGTAAATAAAAGCAGACCTAGGAAGTGTGCCCATTCCTACAATGAGATTACTTCTTAAATTACATTTTAAAATGATGTCCTGCCAACATGCTTCATTGCTCTGCTGTGTTGGAAGGACAAAAAGTATAGGCTCCCGGGTTATACATCTCTAGAAAGAAAAGGAACTCTTGTTGATAGAGCCATTAATGGGCTAATTTAGTTAGTATTGTTCTGAAAGACACCAACTGTTATAGTCACAACATCATTTTTTCTTTTAATTAATGCTTATAATTTTGAAAAAACACCTAAAACGTACACTTTTACAAACATACTAACTCTCAAACATGAATCACTATGACCATTCACATTTTCCATAGCTTTTCTGCACAGGGAAAACCCAGAGGAAAAAGAAAACGTCAATGCATTACTGTGGCAGGCACAGGAATCCATGCAGCAGAAAGCTCAGAGCATTTAACAAATGCTCACCGCAATGAAAACAAAGACTGTATTTGGGCAATTTACTTTTTTTGTAAATGTGGCATTTCACCACCTTTTTAATTTTTTAAATACAATTATTACAACGTGTTTCAAGTGAAAAGGGAATTTGTAAAGCGCAACTGCGGCCCGGAGGCATCCTGGCGCTGGAGGGATGGGAGGCTGATAAAGAAAAGGGAAGACAGGTCAAAGACTCGGACTCAGTTAAAGAGTCGAGTTTTGAGATGCTTCCGGAACTCGAGGTGGTTGGGCAGAGATCGTAAAGCAAGGGGAAGGCTATTCCAGAGGCGGGGGGCGACAGTTGAAAAGGCCCTGCCGCCGAGTCGTTCCTTACGATATTTAGGTATCGCGAGTTTGTAGGCAGAAAAGGAACGAAGAGTTCGAGATGGCGAGTAGTGGGGGAGCCTATCTCTTAGGTAAAGAGGACCAATTTTGTAGTAGGCACGATGAGCCATGCAAAGTACCTTGAAGGTTATGCGTGACTGGACTGGAAGCCAGTGCAAGGAACGGCGAGCATCAGAAATGTGAGAACGCTTGGAGAGTCCAGTCACAAGACGGACAGCAGAGTTCTGAAGAAGCTGGAGACGCGTGATGTGTTTAAGAGGCTGGGCAACATAGAGGGAGTTGCAGTAGTCGATACTGCCGTGCACTGCTGATCCGACTATTGATGCGCGGTGTGAGACTGGAATGAACGGGAGAATCTTCTTGAGGATCCTAAGCTTAAGATGGCCGGCACTGCAGACCGAACTGATCTGCAGTTCTGGGGACAGGGATGGAAGGAATCTGAAACCCAGATTTTTTACCGAGTTGGCGGGGGGGGGAGTGGGCCAAGGGACGAGGGCCAGAAATTAGGGGAAAAAGAGATAAGTGATTGAGGGGGGGCCACCACCAAGAGCTCCGTCTTGTCTCCGTTTAATTTTAGCCAGTTATTATTCATCCAAGTACCCACGGCCTCCAGACAACCCCTAAAGCGGTCGGCGGCACCATGGTCGACGGGGTCCAACCTAAGCAGGATCTGGGTGTCGTCGGCGTAGGAGTAAAATCTGAAGCCGTGGGACTGGATGAGGTCGGCAAGGGGACGGACATAGACATTAAAGAGGAGAGGTGATAGGGAAGACCCTTGGGGAACCCCACAGAGAATGGGTGAGGGAGCAGATTGGAAAGGAGCTAGAGAAAGAGTCTGTGAACGATCAGATAGAAAAGAATGAAACCAGCTGAGGGCCGGGCCCGACAATCCCACCTCCCAGAGCCGGGTCAGGAGGATGGAATGGTCGATGGTGTCGAAAGCAGCCGACAGATCTAATAAAATCAGCGCTCCGACACCACCTTGATCCCGGATGAGGGTGAGGTCGTCAAGCACGGCCGTCAGCACGGTCTCCGTGCCCATAAATGGGCGAAAGCCGGATTGGTGGGGATGAAGTCGAGCAAAGGATTCGAGGAAGGTCCTTAGCTGAGGGGTGGCCAGGACCTCGAGAAGTTTCATTAGGGCTGGAAGCAAAGAGATGGGACGAAAGTTGGCTGGAATAGTAGGGTCAAGTGAAGGTTTCTTAAGAAGAGGAACAACCAGGGCGTGTTTAAGTGGAGAGGGAATAACACCAGAGTGAAAGGACTGATTGACCGCTGCGGCCAAAGTAGGAAGGATAATGGATAGATGGGATTTAAGAATTCTGAGAGGTATCGGGTCAAGAGGGGAAGCAGATTTGAGGGATAGAAATGCTTTAGAAACGTCCTCCGGGGTAATGTTGGTAAACTGGGTCATAGAGGGCCCGGCGGGGTCAAATGGGACAGCCCAAGAGAGCGAAGTATCTAGGCTGCTCGTTGGGGGCAACCCATTGGAGCTGGCAATCTGTGCTCTAATCTTCTGGATCTTGTCCACAAAAAAATTGGATAAATTATCACAGAGTACTTGGGACGGAACAATTGTGGTAACAGTAGGAGGGGCCAGTAAAGCTTTAGCAATGACAAAGAGTTCTTGAGAGGGGTTCTGAGACTCCGTTATACGTGAAGCAAAGAAAGCAGTCTTGGCAGCTTTAATTGCCAGAGAATATTGGCGGCAAACCACCTTGTAGGAGGCTTTGGCATCCAGGAGATATGCACGACGCCAAGTCCGTTCAGCTTTTTTGCAAGCTGACTTGAGGTCTTTCAGGGCTGGAGTGAACCAGGGTGCTGAAGGTTTAATCAGGACTGGAGTCGGTTTAAGGGGGGACAAGGCATCTGCCACTCTGCTAAAGGCCAGGTGTAGATCCTCTAA
>JASBQK010055555.1:0-10187 GCA_030264995.1 Desmognathus ocoee | reverse complement strand
GTGAAATAGAAAAAAAGATTTTGTTTGGGTCGTGACTCAAATATTTGTCGCTCACTGGGGCCCCAAATGAATTTTATGTTGGTAAGTTGGGTCCCGACAGAAATATTTATTGCTCAATGGGTCCCGGCATGAAAAAGTTGAGAACCACTGTCATACAGTCTTATGAGCTGTCTTGAAAATGATTAAAGCAGAATTACATTCAGGATTGTATGAACAATTAAAACTGAATATGGTAGATTGTTCCTCTAATAGGCTTAAAATTAATTATGATTGAATTAAGAACAATTGCTAAATACTCAAAAACTGACAGATAGATATGATGGTGTATTAAAGACTAACACAAAAGAATAATCAGACTGAAACTCTTTGAAAGCTATCTTTACATAAATTGAAGCTGTATCTAAAATATTGCTGGATCATTTTGACAAACACTAAGTACTCTCTGAATATAAATGACCTTTATGCTAATGCAAAAATGACTATGCAAAAACATTATCATTGTTGAATCATTTGCAATCATATCTTGTACCTGATATTATAAATGCATTAGCTCAATGACTCTGTTCTAGAATAATTTGAACAATTATTGTATCATAACATGGCATCAGATGTATTCAAGCTATTTTATTAGATGGGAAAGTGATAATAAGAAGAAATATAAAACAAAGTGATTAGTATGATCATAGGTAGCCAATGCAACATGGAAAACAAATTAATTTAGCAACACATATGCTCTTTTTTTTTTTTTAACAATCTTTATTTAGACAATATTTCAGTCATACAGATTGAATCTTAAAACAATAAAACACAAAAAAAAAAAAGACCATACAGGCTTAAGCAGACTTTAGGCATCTTACGGGACAAACCTGTGTCTTCAAGTAAATTCATACATCAAAGTACAACTTCTCTAAATCCAAAACATTCTTTTAAAAATATGTAGACTCGGATAATGTCCAGTCTATTAATTTCATTCAGTAAAATACACAGGTCAACACCATCCCCTTTTTTATACTTAATAAGCCATCTATCTCTAAAGATTTTTAAAGCAGGACAGCAAAACACGTGACACACATCATCGATTACAGAAGGACAATCTGGGCAAAATCTTTGATCTTTAGGGATGTCGAGTCGCGCCATAAGAAAATAATTACATGGGAGTTGCCCATACCTGAGCTTAAGCAGAACTCTTAGAACTTTTCGTGGGAGATCCAGTTCAAAAAGCGGGCTGAATGCTTTGTGAGTTTTTATCATGTTGAACAAGAACATAGTAGGTTTTTCCAAAATATATGTGTGAAAACGTGAACATGCCTTCGTAGCTATCCTAGTGGTGACATCTTTTTTTGAGGTAATTGCTTCAGAGTGTACCCAAAAAAACGGCAGGCCATAAAGATTAGCAATAGCTCTTGTCTTTCTAGCCTGTGAGTAAATTTCCGGGTAGCAGAACGCTTCATGGAGGCATTTAGCTATAAGGCTGTTAGCAGGATTTTTTTGCCATGTCTTGTATATGTACAAGTAGGATTTACGGGCTATCTCGTCTTCAGGGGCGTAGATGTCAAGATCTAAAAAGATGGGGGCGGTGATGGTGGAAAGAGGGAGAGCCAGCATGCTTTTCCAGAAACGACCCGCGAGTATGTTTAATTCAGAGGTATATGCCCCAGCCCAGACCTCAGCTCCATATAAAATGCTATTCGTGTATTTACTGATATATAGCTCTTTTAGCGTACTTATGCGGTTAATATACCCTGCTGAAAATAGTTTGATCAGAGCGTTGGTGATTATATTATGTTTAATTTTGATATTTTTTAAGTGTTGTGTCCAAGTTCCTTTAGAATTAAAAGTGAGGCCCAGATAGGTGAAGTTATCAACTCTTTCTATTGATCCGGAAGAGATGGACCATGTATAGTTGAGGGGGACACACCGTTCTGAGAAGCATATTATTTTAGTTTTACCTCGATTAATTTCCATACCATTATTCCGTGAGTACGTTTCCAAGGCTTTGAGCTTGTCAGTAAGGCCGGATGCAGTAAGGTCTAAAATAACGGCGTCATCAGCATAGCTTAAGGAGTTAAAGCTCAGGCCCCCTATACTGGGTGCCAGACCTGCTTTTTTTGCCAATGTAGGTTCAAGGTCTGCCAAAAATAAATTAAAAAGACAAGGCGCCAACACGCAGCCCTGTTTAAGGCCGCGTGTGGTCGTGATTTTTTGGGTAAGTTCACCCTGGGCACCCCATCTCAGTTGGACCCAGGTATTAGTATGCAGCCTGATGATCATGGCTACCAGGGGGTAAGGGATCCCCATTTTCATTAATTTCTGCCACAGTGTATTCCTGGGTACAAGGTCGAATGCCTTAGTATAGTCGATGAAACAGGAATACACTGTTGCCCTTTTGTTTTTTACATATTTTTCAATGACCATGGCAAGGGTGTTACAGTGGTCCAGGGTAGAGCTTTTAGCCCGAAATCCTGCTTGTGTGATGTTTAAAAGCTTAAGCTCTTCAATATACTGCTCAAGTTCATTGAGCAGGGTACGGGCCAGTACCTTCCCTCCTGGATCCAACATCGCCAGGAGTCGGTAATTACCTGGGGCATTCTTTGGGCCTTTTTTGTGCACTGGAATCAGTAATGACCCAGTCCAACTCTCAGGCAATTTCCATGGAAGCTGAGTTATGTTAATGATGGGAAATAATATTGTGGTCCATTCGTAAGGGTTGAGTCGCATGCAAAAAGGAGGAAGACCTTCCGGACCACAGGCCCTGGAAGGGTTCAGGTTTGAGATAATATTTGCTACATAGCTAAGTGATAGATTCCTACAGATGATTGTATGATCAATGAGGGGGCAGCTGGTATTAAGTGGATCGTCGTAAATTTCTTTTATGTGCTCAACCCAGGTGGATTCGGGTATGAATGTATCAGGGGGTTTAACTGATCCAGGGAACGCAAGGTTATTGACTGTAATCCAGAAACTTTTTGTATCGTGTGTCATTAATGAGTTGCAAATACGATCGTTTATTTTTAATCTGAAGGAAGTTTTCTTGGATTTCAGGAAGAACCTGTAATTACGTTCTTCCTGTTTGATACGCACAGCATTACTACTAAGATTTTTCCTCAATAGTCGCAATTGGTTCCAATGCTTGCGTCTAGCCCTTTTACAGTCCTGGTCGAACCAGTGTATTTGAACAGGTTGGGAAATCTGGGCGTTGACTTGTGAGGGAATTTCTTTTGTGATGTATGAGACAACCTTTTCAATCGTCTTCTCATATGATGTTATCTCATCTGGAAATAATGTGGATCCTATCTGCATGCTGGCAATTTGCAGAACTGTCGACATCTTTTGTTCAGTACAGTTCCCCCACAAAATTCTATTTCTCTGTGTATTGATCACAATTGGGGCATGAATTTTAGATGATGAAGGATTGACGTTAAAAGCCAGTACAAATTTGAGGAGGGCATGATCGCTATCGCCAATCCATTCCCTTGATAGTGACTGTACACTAATTAATTGGTTAGTCCTAACCAGCAGAAAGTCAATTAGAGACTTACTATTGCCTCTCTTAAAGGTATAATCTATGACAGAGTCAGGACCCAAACGACCATTGACTATGCAGAAATTTAAAGAAATGATATGGTCATTGAAGGCCTGTTCTATCTTTGAGGGCTGTTTAGGTTTGAAATCAACTGGGTACATACAGTCAGGGATAGGGATGGATTCTAATATCCAGTGAGAAGTCAATAAAGGATTATACAAATGCAAATTAAAATCTCCTGCAAAATAAAACCAATGGTTAGTATACTTAAGAACTAAGTCTTTCACTAATGAAAATACCGTCGCGAAATATTTAGAAAACAACGAAGAAGTCAAATACTTGGGAAAACAATACCAATTTATAAAAATAAAATCCGTTCTCACAGAAGTGGTTAAAAGGGAAACGTTGGCACAAAGTAAGCCAGGGGTGTCAGGCCAGACTTCTCGGACCACCCAGTTGTTTCTATTATGCAATAGTATGGCCACCCCCCCTGAATAGTGGCCTTTCGTAGTAACTATTGCGTGTTGAGACAGGGTGCTATAGTCTTGGACCTCAATTTCTGTCGCCACCCACGTTTCCTGTAAGAAAATAAAATCATTCGCCTTCAAGGAGGTGATAGCCTCCACATTCTCTGGTTTATTAACGCCGGCACAGTTCCAAGAGGCCCCAGATAGAAAATTACTTTGAAGCGGGGTTAGGCTACAGAGGGCGTTTCAGGAGCCTCCACAGTGTCAGAGATGTCGTTTACATATAAGTCCACATGTGGCTGCTCTTCCGATCGGTATACAACTTGCGGGGATGTGGTTGCACTGGGCTTCCTTTGGGTCTTGGGTCGTTTGTTAATTGGGAGCTTGTCTAATGAGATAGGCCGCGCTCTCTTCCCTTGCGAATGTTCAGCAGGATTAACTGCAGTTATATCAGCGCTGTCCTTTTTGTTGGAACTAGAGTAAAAGCGATTTTCTCCTACATCCAGACCTTTCGAAATAAAAAAGGGGGCGCACTCAAGAACCGTGGAGCAGAGCTTGGCGCTCTTAAAGAAAATCTTAGTGATCCTGATTTCCTCTGTCAGCTGGATATATTTAACTTGCGCTATATCCTGTGTTTTTATGTTCCTCAGATCATAGGAAAGCTCACATAAGGCTAGGAAAGCTGGGATGTTGAAAGAACGGGCAATATATCCGTCTTCCCTAGCAAATAATGGCCTAAAGTTCAGAGAGTATGGACATATGGAACTAGGCGAGGAGATAGATTTTTTAACCACGTCGCCCAGTTTTGTAGGTGGAGCCAAGGTCTGGGCAGTATTAGAATCAGTATGAAAACTTTCAGCAAGTGGGTTTAAATCAGTCGAGGGAATATCCTCAAATATAGAGTCGTTGCACAGATTAACTTCGTTTTCTCCTGAATTAACCACCTCTACATTTTTTCCAGCTGTAACTGTTTTGGAGCTTGATGATGTAGGCAAGTCAATCACCTTCTTAGCAAGAGATTTGCTAATCTCGCCTGATTTGGTGCTCATGCCACTTAAATTCGTAAGTTGTAGCATTTTTCTGTCCAGCAAATTAAGAGCATTCTGAAGCCTTTGAGTTTCCTTGAGAGTTTGCAATGAAAGAGCTTTATTGCACTTTTGAGACTCATTAATTTGCTTGACGTTTTCTGTTATTGAGTCCAACTGTTTGGTGTTATTGGTGATTGCCGCACGATTGATCGCCAGATTTTTGTTTGTCTGTGTCTGTAGATCGGCAACTTTATTCTGGATTTCATCAATAGATTTTTTTTGAGAACCCATGATCGTCGAGATATGTGTTAATGTCTGGGCCATCTTCTCTATCACCGCTAAATGATCCTTCCATGGAATCACCTCCCCTGTAGGGCTCGTAATCAGAGTGGGATTTACTATGTTATTCTCACTTTGGCCACAAGGTATCTCATCCTGCTCTGCAGATACATTAGAGAAAACATCGCTAAGACTGACTGATAGATCCACCACCGAGGGGCAGAAAGATCTGTCAGTCTGTATGGGTTGATTGGGTTGATCCGACGGATTTTTTTTATTTTTTCCCCTGTTAGTGCATTCCAAAAGCGCTAGGGCGGACTGCTCTCCAGAGGGAAAAGAAGAGATGTTATGGCCACCCACCAGGATCCCGGCGTCTGTAGGCACTTCGGCAACAGAGGTCATCGCCTGCGCATTCTCGGCCGCTTCCAGCATGGATAAATTTAAAGAAGACTCAAGCCTTCCTTCTGTTGAATGGTTACGTGATGCCAGAGAAGAGAACAAGTTAGGAAGTGTCATTTGACGTGGTGTGCTACAGTTTAACTCGCCCGGAGTATGAAGTGGTAAAGGTAACAAGGGGCGGCGGTTATTTTTCGTGGTAGCCTTTGGCTGTTTCTTTTGCCGCGTTTGTACCATTTTTCCTTTTTCAGGTATATATAAATTGACTTACCAAAAGATGTACAAGGGAGGGAAGTCCTAGGCAGAGGCCAAATATCGGCCGAAGACGGCCAAAGACAGTCTTCACACTCGCGCCGCACTCCCGCTGTGACGCTCCGCTGACCGCCGCTCGCAGGTGTTTTCAGCGAGAGTTGTTGTGGGCGGGAGGGAGGAGGGGGCGGAGTCTGTGCCAAAAGGTATTCTGGACCTTGTGGTCAGGGAACCACAAGTCAGGGTCGCCTAATGACCCTGACGGTGCCGACCAGCAGCCTGCACCAGGAGCAGTAAAGAAAAAAGTCCTTTGGAGATTTCTAACTATGGTGCACAATGATGCACAAACGTGTGCAGAACGGCCAAAGACAATCTTCACACTCGCACCGCACTCCCGCTGTGACTAGAAATTAGTTATTGTTAGCGGTTGTGGTTACTTTTGCATAGCGCGCAGTCAGTGCTTTTTGCTGCGTTCATGCGGAGAGCTGATATTTTTGTATAATCTAAACTACACTGCAATACATCTCTGGTACTCCTATGTTACCCTGAAAGGTAGCAGTGCCATGGTGCGATTGGGGATGCATGGTACCATTCTAGATGCTACGGCTCCACATTTTGTGCCTGTGACATGCCACTACACGTTGCTTTGCTAAGCATGTTTTAAGCTGATGCTCGGGGTACACCAGATATCCAAAACATATCGGGAAGAGGCATAAGAATACGTAACAATCCTAAGTGAATCAAATTTATCATAAAATACTTTTAGTGGGCCAACACCCTCCATTACGCCATCTTGAAAAAAAAATCAATGGATATCTGGAAAAATCAATCACACGCATGTGCGTTTTAGACAATTGGAAGTCCTTTAGATACAGGACTCTTGACAATTCAATAAAAGATAAGTAATTTTATCAACAAGGTAAAATCTCTGTGGTGAGTGGAAGAGAAAAGAGAATTGCTGGTATTGGATGATGAGCAAATTGCTACTAGAGGTGGGTTAGCCAGATAAATAATAAGGTGAGCCTATATTTGGTGGGTGCACAACAAAATTGGTCCATTTCTCGCCTTGTCACTGCACTATTGGTCCCAGCGAATCTGTGGCCTACACATTAACATGTAGGCCTAGGTGCTTATGCCTGCCATTTACTGGGATAAGCTAGCAGCTGTGTGCTTAAAGGTTGCACAGCTGCTAGTGACATCAGCATTGTGCATGCATATGGGTTGTGCAGCATCAATGACTTTAATTACTCCGTGCATGCTCACTGCAGGCATGGCGAATGCAGATATTGCTAGCCACTGTGCCTCCTTTTAGTGCTCAGCCACTAGTGCACACAAGCATATGGTGACCACTGGCATATAGGTGCTTTTACTGGTACTGGTAGCAGAGCATCTAGATCAGAATTGGCCTATGTCCTTATAGGATCATTAGTTTCTTCCTCTGTTGTTTGTTCTGACTTCTCCTAACAATGTACTGCCCTCTTGCATGTTCTCTCTTGGTGCTGTTTATTTGTTCTATATGCTCCTTCATGCGTCTGCTAGTTAGTGCTTTGATGCCCCTTGCCCCTTATCCAGTTTTCTTCCTGGTTTCTCTCTGAGCTGCTGTTGCTGTTGTCTTCTGTCTTTCATTTCTGGGATGCACAAGATTCTTGCCTCGTGCTGTCTCCCATTCTGGGTTTGTGGAAGTCTGGTTCTATAAGGAGTGGTCCTTCTCCAGATCTGGTTATTATGGAGGGGAAATGTTTGTTAAACATGTTTCTCATAAAATGAGGGACAGTCATTCAATTAGTCTGGGTCTGTTATGGTTGCTGTGCGAGTTGTTTTTCGCTTTATTCAGGGCAGCCTGCAGGATGAGATCTTTGCGGTACCTTGCCGGGAGGGGGGGTGAGGTGATTCCTTTTAGACTGGGAGCCGTGGGCTCAGGTATCGAGATCAAGACCTGCATGAGATCTCTTGCTGCAGGTGCAGTGTCCAGGGAGAGTATGTTTTCGGAGCCGGGCATAATTGAACTGGTAGTAGAGGGATTGTCGGGTGGTTGTCTTCTGATGGGCCATGGTGTAGCCCGTTCTCTTGTGTGTCTGTCTGTAACTGCCGAGGCGGGGGGGAGTAGCTTCCTTCCGGTGGTTTCCTGGGTGCGCGGCATATTCTGGGGCGTTTCTTTGGTCTCAATCCTGAAAGCCAGCCCTGTTTCTGCTTTGTGTTTGTCGTCCTGTAGGCATTCCTCATCCAAGAGGTGGGACTTTAACGCCTTTTTAAATTTGTGGAAATTTTGGATGGATCTTAGTCGTACAGGAAGGGCATTCCAGTATCTGGCTCCTTGGCATTGGATGGTCTTTCCTCCTTTTCTTTGTTTATGGAATCTCGGGGGGTGAACCCGGTGTCTGTTGGATACCCTTTGGGATCTATGGGTGGGGGGTACCGCTGCCCAGCCATGAGTGTAGCTGGGTCCGAGCTTCCTCCGGGCTTTCCAGATCATGGTGCAGGTTCTCAGTTTGATGGCACCCTTGATCGTGAGCCATTTCAGCTTTTGTCTCCAGCCTCTGATGTGATGGAACCTAGAGAGGCCATGGATTAACCTAATCCCTCGATTCTGTACCTTCTGGAGACTAGAAAGGGTTTTCTCTGAGGCTCCTAGCATGAAGATGAGGCCGTAGGTGAGTCTTGATCCTACAAGAGCCTGATAGAGGGTGGCCCTTTGCTGGCAGTCGAGGAGTGGAAAAATGCGGGACAGGAGGTTCAGCTGGTAGTGGCATGCTTTGACCGTGGCAGCCGCGTGAGCTGCCCCATCCAGATTGTGGCTGATGTGGACTCCCAGATCTCTGGACGAAGTCACTGGTTTGGGCGGTGTCCCCCAGGAGCGGGGCCAAGGTATGGGTGGAGTACCTTTCCCTTTGGTGCCCTCGATCGCTAGCAACTCGGTTTTGCTCCCGTTTAGGCGGAGTTTATTTTGCCTCATCCATTCTTTTACAAGAATCAGGCAGGGGACTAACCGCTCTTTCTCCTGAGATGATTCGTGGAGATTAACCAAGATCTGGGTATCATCGGCGTACAATTGGCACGGTAATTCGAAGCGCTCTAGTACGTCGGCGAGTGGGCGGAGGTAGATGTTAAACAGGACGGGTGATAGGGAGGATCCTTGCGGAACTCCGTATTTAATCTCCCTGTCCTGGGAGGTGCTCTCTCCAATCTTTACGGCTTGTGTTCGATTGGATAGGAAGGACTCCATCCACCTAAGCGCCCGTCCCGTTACCCCCGCCGTTTCCCGGAGACGACTGAGCAGGATGGAGTGGTCCACCGTGTCAAAAGCCGCCGAGAGGTCCAATAACACCAGCACTGAAGGGTGACTCCGGTCTGCATGCCATAATAGCTGTTCCCTCATGTCCGCGGTTGCCAGTTCAGTGCCCCTAGAAGGTCGGAAGCCCGATTGTAGGTCATGTAATAGATTGTGTTTTTCGATGTGATCTTGAACCTGGGTTGTAATGATGGCTTCTATGATCCGAGGCAGTATTCGTAGCTGTGTCACGGGGCGTAGGTTTGTTAGATCGTCGACCTTGCCTCTCGGCTTCTTTGGCAGTGGTGTAATAAGGCCCTTTTTCCATGCGGCAGGCACGGTCCCCGACTGTAAGCTAACATTGACAAGGGTGGTTATGTCAGGTAGAAGTACTTTGACCACTGTTTTAAAGACTGAGGTGGGGATAGGATCGAGGGCTGAGGTGGCAGGGCCCAGTTTCAAAATGACTTTTTCCACTTCCTCTTGAGAGACGGTCATAAAATCAGTGAGGACTGGGGGTGGGAGGATCTGCCTGGTGTTGATATGATTGCCTTCTTTGCTCCAGGTGTCTTGAGCGGTTTTTGCCTCGGCTTCTGGTTCTTCCGTGTCAATTGCTAGCCGGATGTCTTCAACTTTCTTGATGAAGAAGGAGGCCACTTCCTCACATAGTTTTCCGGGGTTGGAGTAAGGGCCGGGAGTAACTGTCTGTCCTATCCCCAAGGCTTTTGTGGTACGGAACAATGCTTTGTTGGAGTTTGCCGTCGACTGAATTTGCTTCTGGACAAAGCCCTTTTTCTTCATTTTGATTGCCAATTTGTAAAGAGCCTGATGTTTCAGCAGGCGGTCTAGATCTTGCTTGGTTTGCGATTTACGCCATTTAGTCTGCATTTTACGGCCCAATTGTTTTAGTCCTCTTATGTCTTCAGTAAACCACTTGTTGCGTAGATGGATCTCTGGTTTACGCCGGACCAGGTGTT
>JASBQK010044445.1:0-10212 GCA_030264995.1 Desmognathus ocoee | reverse complement strand
ATGTGTTCTATGGGCTCCCAGAGCTCAGGGGTAGTTCCAAAGCTTAGAGGCAATACCAAAATCTTTGTCTAATCACATAAAAGCTGAATGATGAGTTCGGTAAGATGGCATCTTATGAAGGATATTAGCGTGTATGCTAGTCGATAGATATAGTTTTAGGTACTTTGATATAATAATGTTGTGCCTTTTGGATTAAGAAAGATGATTAGTTCAATAATCTGTTGGTAAACAGAGATATTTGATATGAGAACAATAAAGATGCAGCTAAGCTTTCACCTCCAACCCCGGGTTTGTCTCAGGCCTGAAAAAATGATACTTCAGTTTTTTTCTTGGGGATCTGAGCATCTGGAGCACTCTGTCTATGGCCGCATAGAAAAACTGAGCGATAAATTTGGCTCAAATGGAAATATGAATAATCTGGGCAGATTTATACTACTAATAGTTCATAGGAAGCTGCTGAAATGAATTGCTCATATGATGGGCGGACATATTTAAGGACAAAATATCAAGGATGTTCATGTTAAAAAGTACTTACTTTTAAAATGTAATTACACACATTGCATTGGGAAGTCCTTACAAGTTCTTAGTAAATTGCTGTTGAAGTAAAGTTGGTTTTGCAAACATTTCGTTGACAAAAGCATGTCCTCTTCATGATCTGAAACAAAAATTAACATATTTTTGCTGGTAAGGTGAAACCCCGGTGGTGGCACTCTCGATCTAATGCGGTACCCATGCTCATTCCCATATTTTGAAAATACCCCCTTTCCTTGGTTTTTTTTGGATCCATTTCAACCACCCTTATTTCCGAAAACAGGGAGTGAGAAAAGTCTATTACACTACCCTTATTCTCAAAAGCGATGATTGACTCCACTGTCTCACCCTACTATGCCAACGTCTGTTTTTTTTGATTAAATAAGTACTGCAGAAATGAAACCAATGCTATAGTTAAAGGTTCAAGTCCAATTTTATTACTTCACAATAATTCCTTTACTTACACCTAGCAGTGCAGGCCTTTATCAGCAAGCAGGGTTGAAGACATATACAAAACATGTGCAACTTCTGTATTGCTACTCAATCAACATCTATAGATGCAAACTCTGTTAACAAGCAAACATATAGTTGGCTTGCACAGCAATTTCTCAATGTATAAAAGTGGAAAAAGTTAAAACCGCTATATATTAAGTGATCTGATGCTTTGAATAGGGGACTTCAACTTTTCAGTTTCTATACTTCTTCAAAGTAAATTACTTTTCTACTTCTGGCAGACCTTCTAATGTCAGATGTAAGTGTGCTGTTTTTTTCTTCTCGTTGATTCGCTGGGCTCTGCACAAAAACATGCCTACCTTCCCCAGTTACGGCAGTTTGTTTATTTTTACGGCTAGAAGTGCTTGTCATACATGGTTTTGAGATTTCTTTTTGAAAATTTTCAAGGTGCTGATGGTCCCTTTCTGATAACATGAAGGTTCCATCTGACATACAAGAAAGTGAAACCTTCATGATGACACGGTTTATTGGAAATTCTTCCAAAATACCTTGTTTGGTATACGTATAAATACCACCGTGACTGCTGTAATTATTAACCATGAGTTGAACTTTGCAAAATTTGTCTACATCATCTAAATTGATTGGTCTTCTGTACTCAGTAGTTGCCTTATCTTTATTCCTCATTCGAATAATTCTGGCCAATTTATAAAGACTAGGTTGCCCTTTCTTTTTGTCATATAAAGCTACATCATCAAAGAGACCAATCTCATTCCCTGGTTCTGATGTTCTGCCAACACTTTTGCCATTCATCACAGATTTGACTTTTTTTAACCTATCTGTTGACAACTTGTCTGGGTTTGAATTCAACATGGACACCAAAGTTGATTTGTGAATATCCCCTACATTTGGTATGTTTAAGGTGTGAGAAATGCTACTAGGAGTATGGTGTTCCACATCATTAGGTCCATCTGCAATGTGTCTTAGATGCGCACAGAACCCATAGTCAAGGTTTACAGGGGTAGACATTTCACTGTTTTCACTATCATCCATCACTGTTGATATCTGCCATGCTGGCTTCTGAGACATGTTGGTCATATTCATGTGGAGAAAAGAACCAATTATTTTTAGTATCTGTTCGTTCATTTGTATCTGGTTTGATTCCAATCCCAATTAAGTCTCTCTGTGCCTCAAGCAGGCCTTCATTCCATGCCCCACAGAAATCTGAATCACTAGGGAAGTCTTTAAGGTTTGGGTGACAATTTGTGTTTGGCTGGTGACCTTTATTCCATATATTTTCTCCTTTGTGATGTTTTTTCACATTGACTGGACCATGTTTGTTTGAATAGATTTCTTGGAGCCTATTCATACTCCCCAAGTGTCGGAACATGTC
Organism: Desmognathus ocoee; assembly: GCA_030264995.1. Classification (NCBI taxonomy): domain Eukaryota; kingdom Metazoa; phylum Chordata; class Amphibia; order Caudata; family Plethodontidae; genus Desmognathus; species Desmognathus ocoee. The sequence goes on along the minus strand of JASBQK010044445.1, from coordinate 7,838 downwards.
TGAGATACTGTAGTTATGCTAATTCATAACAAAAGATCCATTTGAAGAAAAATATTCTTCACATACATCTGTACCAGTTCGGTCAAGACAAATGTTCTGTTCTGGGGCAAAGTCTCGTCCTGCTTTTATGACTAACACACTATGATGACATGAAAGAAGAACATCCTCATATGTTTCTCTTGTCAGAAAATGTGTTTGAATTACAAGACCTTTAGTCTGAATGATCCACAATCTCCAAATGCGCAGGAAATTTGCTACATATGAAGCATAAGTAACCCTTTTCTTTAGGCAAGCTGTCAAGGAATAGTATATTTCAATGTACCGCCAAATCATTTTTAGGAAGGTGATGGTACCAGCAACATTTTCCTGTGGCTGTAGCTTTTCAAGGCACTCTCTTACCTTGGGAAATAGAAGTCGCTGGGCACTTTCCCAGTTCATTTGGTCAGTGCTGTCAATGTCAGCCTGCTGCAACCCATGTGCAGTAATTGTATGGTTGGAAATGACCAGTTGCAAATGGTTCATATGACATAAATTCCCTCCAAGGTTAAGTTGCCTTGATGGATGCTTTAAGTGATTGACTAATTTTTTCCCATTGTGAATGAAATCTTGGTCTGCCAAGTTACACAGTATTTTTTCACCTTTGTAAACTGTCATTTCCCCACTGAAAGTAAAGTTTTCATGGTCAATCCTGTATGGGACAGATTTTGGAGACACAGCATGCACAAGTTGAAGTTTTCTCCTCCGAGTATCACCATCAGAGGCATGGCCAATTAGAGGGCCAAGAACAGGAAGTAGGTGTTTGTTGTATAAATTCTGAATTAGAATCCACTGTTGCTCTACCATGGAGTGAGAAAATTTGTTGCATGTTGCTTGCAGCATGCACACTAGTGGAGGAAGCCCATAATGCAGTGGGTTTAACATAATAACTCGTGCAAAATGAGCAACTCTGTTTCCATGGAATGCTTCCTGTAATCTCTGATAAGAAGTATCTTTATCTCCTACAACATGAAGGAAAGCTGGGTCACAGATATGGCCATCTACATCTGGCCCACACCAGCCCCATAGTTCATCTGTTTTTGAATCCCACTCAATAAGGCCAACAATAACAGTTTCATCCTCTGCTGTCTGAACCAAAACCTTCTCCTGAATGTTCCTTGTCTCTTTAATGTCTGTGTACAACTTTGCAAGATGCTTAAACATCTCCTCAGATGGGGCATCTGGTCTGAAGTGGAAGTTATGCTTTGCTTTGCAACGTTTTTGTGTATGGTCACTGGGGCCACACACATTTTGTGCTAAAAAATTAGCTGTTCTGGGGCCACCTATAATTCTGACTGCCTCAAAAAGTTCTTCTGTGAAGCAATCATACCTTTGACCATGGTTATCTCTAGCTAAGTTTTGGGAAATGTTCATCAGAAATTTTAGGACTTTTTCTTTACCAATTAAACACCCATTTTCATATGCTCTTTGGAGACCCTCACAAATGGCGGACACATCCCCCCTTTTTGAACGCTCAGTAATCTTTTCATACAACTTCTGTTTTGCTGCCTTGGAGCGCATAATCTTTTGACTTAATCTGAGTATTATTAGGCGCTGCTGTTTGCAATTTACTCGCATCTGGCGTAGTTTTGAAAGTTTAGACATATTACGTAAGTATTTATTATTGGTCTTTCCTGTCAAGCAATGGTGTATACCATCTGTACTTTTTGCTTGGATTACAGTGGCAGTGTTTGAACGAATTACTCTTTGTTTGAATGCTCTCTGGCTAGACAAATCATTGCAAACACTGCATGTGCCATTAGGAAGTAGGGTTGTGCCTTTGCATTTTGCATTCTTAATAGTGCCCTTTATCCTCTCTGTGCTATAATGTGGTATGGAGTACCATACAATATTACCATCACTGTCAAAGCCCTCATTATAGCTTTTCTTAAGTTTTACCAAACTGTACACTGTATCCCCAATTTTTATGTCATCTTTGTAAAGGCCATGACACACAGCCAACTGCTGTAATTGTCATTTATTTTTATTAGTCATTCTTTGTTTAAAAAAACTGTCAATGGATGGTTGTTTTGCTTTACAGGTGTTGATGTTAGTTTCCTTATTTATGTGGATAAGGCAATGTTCTTTCACATTGTGCATGACATTTCCTCTTAAAGGAAACAATGATATCAATGTATTACATTCCTGGCACCATATTTTAGTGTTTCGTACATCAGCATTTTTGATAAGTGCAAACTTAGCTGGCCAAGCAGTTTCGATTTCAGCCATGCATACATCTACGTTTGTAGGAGCAGCTTCACTTTGTTTGTGAGAAACATTCAGTCTTTCCATATAATTATGGACTTCTTGTTTGTGCTTCTCTCTGATAATATGAGCTTTCAAATTGGTTAAACATTTGTCTTTTGGTCCAGCGTTAATCATAGTTTGCTTTTTGTAGCTACATGGCTTACACTTAATGACAACTTTGCCACTAGACATGTGCAAAGACAATGAATCTTTTGGCAGCAATTCTGGCTTCTCTTTGTATAAACAGTTAATGCTATCCACATAGTATTTGTCTATTGGTTCCATGTTAGTTGCTCCTTCCCCATTTGGTTGTGAAGTATTCTCAGTTCCGCTTGCAGTACTCTCAACGCCGATACTACATTGAGAGTCTATCTCCTTCGCACAGATGCCTACACTCTCTTCCTAAGAAAAGTAGAAATATAAAGTTATGATTATTCCAAGTAATGAATGAGTGGTAAGGTAAGCAAGAACTTCACATGCAGATAAAAAGAGCAAACAGGGCTACCAACTGCCCTCTTGAAAAAAATGTGTGCATGCGTAGGCAAGAACAAATGTGCTTAGACTAGCACAGTGGTCACTGTCACTAAACTTAGTATGCTGTAAATTGGGTATAAAGGCAGCGCTTGTCCACTGCAAAACAGTAAATGTTAGCCAAGCAAATCAGGGCTGTCCAGCATGCAAGATAAAATCTTCTGTATAATAAATCTAAATACCTCCTGCACAGTCAAAACGTTCACAGAACTGTGCTCAGAAATCTGTTCTGCTGCTGGATGTATACAGGTAGCTGAAGTGGAGTCTCTCAATGTGTCATGGTCTGCGGACGTTTCTACATTACGAACATGGTCTACTGGTTTGTGTCCGCAATATTCACAGCAAATAGATGCTGGGTTCATTGTTTCAAATTCAGTACATTCACACTGGCTGCATGCTCCTCGCTCAATTCCTCGTTTATCCTTGCCCATAATGCTCTCCGGATCTTGGGAAAAACCTGATGAAAGGGTGTCCAAACTGTTTTTTTGATGAAGGAAAAAAGAAATATATATATATATATGTATGAAAATAGCATCAAAACATATTTGATTAGTGGCCAAGACCTGGCTCTCTGAAAAAGCCATTCTAGGTCAATGTTATTTTTAAACTAGTGAAACATGACAGAACATGAAGACAGGTAGCCAGAGGATAAAAATAGAGCTACCATCACAATTGCACTGATCAAAAATTAATGTCTTAATCCAGTGGCAAGCCAATGTTTTGGTCCTTGAAAACTGATATCCCCTTGTTTCAAAAGGTATGTGAATATGTGAAGTGGCAGTGGTTTACCTGAACGCCTTAGCTAGTTCAGTAAATGGCTAGTGAACAGGAAAGGAAGATTATTTATTGAGATTACCGCAAGATTAACAGGATGGTTGTCTACTTTACAACAGATTTCAAAAAAACAGAGTAGATGCTTTACTTGTCAAAGCTCTAACATGCCAAGTCAGTTGGTGGTGGCAATGTTCTATGCACAGGTGCACTAACAGACTGATCCTATAGTCGTCAATGAGCCACTGCTGTATTTCGCTACGGGGTTAATTCCAACTCATGGTCTAACTCAAACAGTAATTTGTTCAAGGTTCTCTCTCTAATAAAGTGCATAGTCACTTTGTAGAAATAGTCTTTCATCCACTGAAGAGTGAGGCATGCCAAACATCTATAGATTTCTCTCAGAACAGGAGTCTTGACCCTTGATAATTATCATACAGCTTTATTCTGTCTCTGAACTAGATTCTAAGCCCAAAGACAGTGAAAAAGAAATAAACAATGAAACTTAAGTTTAAAGGAATTTGTAAATTGATTTTGCATATTACACAATTACAAACACTATCCAAGTTGATGCCCATGAAGTCTATCATTATTCAGAATGCAAATCTAAGGTAACAGGAATTTGACATGTGAACCTATAAGCTATAACAAATGAATGCTTCAGAAATGCATTTGTAAACAGCAAGCAACAAACACCATGTAAACCATGTACACCTTATAAACATTGGTATAACTAACCCTATTCCTCCCACTTTTTACACCACTGCTTGAACAGTAGAAACTCTGCTCAACAAAGTGTTGAATGAGTTACATGGGTATGAGAGCCAAACCGGAATGATGCCCCTAAGTGCAAAGGAAGGTGCTATCTGGCAACATCCGCATCCTAGATAATGGCACAGATACCAGGAGAAATTTCACAAGTGTAGACAATGCCAGAAAAGCAAAAAGAGGACTAAAAGGCACACAATAGCATGTGATACATAAGGCCTCATGTAAGGGCCTTGAAAACCTGTCTCAAGTATGTCTAACCTTGTCAGGGATAGTATATCCTTGCACTTGGCAACAACACCACACAATCACTGTGAAATGATCCCTAAAAAAAAATGGCTATTTGCCATGCAGCAATCACTGTCCCCATAACCGAAGTAAGCAGTGGTAAAAGTAATATATTTTAAAATTCTTCAAGCCTTACGTTTCAAAATGACAATTCCTTTTTTGTTGCCTGGGAAAGAGTATATGTGCAATGAGTACTTTACAGTCAGAGGAATAATGCAGTTAACGAGGTACTGAAATTATTGTCCCTTGAATATTTATTAATGAGATTGCAGGGGTGCCACAGTTGATAATGTGCAGAGGCCGTTTCCCATATAACTCAATATCTTATGAGACCTAATGCAATTGCAAAGCCCCAGTGCCGGCCCAGTACACATTGACTTGAAAACCGCAAACTAATGATATTGCCCTATTTACAGCACCATATGTTTGAGATGCTAGAGCCATATACCACAATTCCTATTGTACTATATACAGCACCTCATATTAATGGTGACCCAACTATATACCACTATACACCCAGGGCTCTTCTGCAGGAGGAACCTTTAGAAAATATAGACTGCATTTTAATGTGTTTAACATAAATGATTTTATGACAGCTGCAATGATCATAAATGACACATTAGGGTGGGATCTGGGCCTGCAGCTGAGCCTTGTGCCTGAATCCTTGTCCTAAGCAGCAGCTCTGCATTCTGAACTGCTCTGCAGACAACAAAACGCATACAGTAGATGTAAGCTGTAGCAGTGTCATTACATCAAAGGAGAATGTGGGGGAGAATGCCTGAAGCCATTATCCTAGGGAGGGGTGCTGCCGGACTTGGCAGTTAAACAACCCCTCACCCCACCCCATATGGGGAGGGCCCTGCAAGATGAAGTCAGGAGTGAGGCTGGTATTTACCTACAGACAGAAACAGGGACAGAACCCTCTTGTCTCCACCAAACACCCCAGGCTGAACCCAGAACACAATAGGGGCATGACAAGCCCCTCTCACTTTTACAAAGGTCAGGATATTGAACAGCTCAACACTGACCAACATTTCAAAATCCCAAAGGGTCGTATGCAGTGGCACAGGGATCAAAATTCTCATCAATAAGTTACAATAGAATTTTGCACCAATCTGTGCTGTCTGGGCCGATTTGCATTCACTTCTACCTCCTCAGTCTGCATCTAGTCCATTTACAGATAAGTAAAACATTTGTGTTTTCTTATACTTTTTCTGCCTGTTTGTGGCGTGCTGTGAAATAAAGCTAAAAACATCAGATTTTGACAATACAACTGCACAAACCGGTTGCTAATGTATGAAACCTTTTGAAATTCTGTAACTGGGCAAAACTCACAGTGAGGCAGTCCTCCTTCCCTTTTAGTTCAGTACACCTTTAGGGCAGCATGTATACTTTAGCCTATGGCATATTTGTTTTACACATGTAAGCGGGTGTAAAACAAATACGCCTATATGCTAAGCATTTCTGCATGCCATGACGCCATTTGTTGATTATAGCACTCTATGGCGTGCAGGCTTAGATTTTCATGCAACCTAAATAACGTACACCACATGCAATGATGTGTGGCGTACATTGTTCATGCTATTTTTCTAGTGAAACACCACTGGGGACTGGCAAGGGCATTGCCCTTGGTCCTTGTCAGTGCCCAATGGTTCACTAGAAAAATAGCCAGAAAATCCCTGTAGCAGAGTGGCACCTCGCCGGGCTGCCACTCTGCTACAGGAGTCTTCTGGCATTTCTCTTGCTTAAACAAAATCTGGGCAGTACCATTATTTCATCAGGAAAAACCCCCAGAAGACTCTGTTTGCAAAGTAGTGTCCTTGCTGGGCACTACTTTGCAAAGGGGCTGTTCTGGCGATTTTTCTGCTGAAATAATGGCTAGGCACTGCTAAGGGCACTTGCCCAGCTTTTGTTTAAGCTTTTGTTAAGCAGAAAAAACGCCAGAAGACCCCTCTAGCACTGTAGTGTCCCTGTGCAGGCACTACAGTGCAACAAGGGACTTTTGGCATTTTCTTTCCCTGAAATAAAGGTTGAGCACTGCTAAGGACATTGCCATAGCAGTGCCCATCCTTTAGTTCATTTTAGGAAAGCTTGCAAACCCCTCTATACAGTGTAGGGCCCCCGCAGGAGCCCTCCACTGCAAAGAGGGGTTTGCAAGCTTTTCTAAAATGATCTAGTTCTTCTCTGTTTGAGAAGAACTTTGGTTCTGTAAACATTTATTTGTTTAAACTATAAGGCCTTCATCAGCACACATTGTACAACCTTGCAAGTACACGAATTAGGAAAAAAGGATTCCTGTTCATACCATATATTAAATAAAAAATTTGGTGTCAAATGATCCTTTGAAAAAGGATGAAAAATTCTCAACGACCTACAATTTCCAGCACTATGTTGAATGCTATCCTTGATATGGTAATAAAGAGAAAAGGTTCTCGTTGATGGGAATGCAAATTGCACAATTAATATTTTCAATAACAAATTTAGGTTCAACACTCTCCAATCCAAACCAGTCCCTGCACACCGCTTCTTTCCCTGATGGGTGGGTATATTTGGTTGTGGTGTGGGTACAATGGACTCCTGCACAGATGGGTCAGCCACCCACCACACTCACACCTGTGTCATGTTTATACTGAACTTATGTCTCGCCTCCTGTTCTACCTCTGGCGCCTGCGTTGAAACGCTCAGCGACACATTTGGTGCCAATGACGGTGATGTCCAATAAATGAATGTACACCCATGCCCGAAAGACTGGGCATGGGTGAGGGTATTTCCCTCACCCATGCCCAGCCTTTCGTTCGTTTTAAAAATGCCTGCACTGCACTCTGCCACATATTACAAAGAGTGCTGTGCAGGCATTATTTAAATGAACTAGAGACTGGGCATGGGTGAGGGTATTTCCCTCACTCATGCCCAGCCTTTCGTTCGTTTTAAAAATGTCTGCAAAGCACTCTTTGCAACATGGATTTGCAGGCATTATTTAATAGAGATGGGCAAGCCCTGAAAAAAAAATTCCAGGTCAATTCCAAGTCAAGCCAGCAACCGGGCTTGAAAAAGTCAACTCTCAGGTCAAGACGTGTAGGGTGGGGAGAGGGCAAGGTTAACGTCAATCAAGCAGCACGTTAAGTTTATCAGTATGAATTAGGTCAAGGAAAGCACACACCAAAGCCATAATTGTATGGGGAGGGGAAAGAAATTAG
>JASBQK010033334.1:0-10232 GCA_030264995.1 Desmognathus ocoee | reverse complement strand
CTACTGGGGAGTGGCGACGTATCTGCAGTCTGCAAGCCGCATCTACCACTTCAGGAAGCAGCTACACTGCAGGTAAGGTCTCGCCATAACAGGCTGAGACGCCTATTTTTACGGCATCATGGCTTCAGTGGAGGACTTGACCAGGGCGGTACAGCACTTGACGCAACAAGTCGTAGCCCTCCAGCAGGAAAACCAGGCATTACGCCAGTTGGTCGATCATCGTCCTCCACCAGTGATACAAAACGTGGTTACCTTACCGCCACCTTTGTCTAAGCCAGCCAGCGGTTCGTTTACAGGCGAGCCACTTAAACTAAAGGAGTTTATCCAGGCTTGCAAGGTACAATTCCTGTTATTCCCGGCGCAGTTTACAACTGATTCTAGTAAGGTGGCGTACATGATCAGTAATATGGCTGGTAACGCATTGGCATGGTCCTCGCCTTTTGTTACAGCAGCAGATCCTATCTTAAACAATCTAGACAATTTTGAGATTGCCCTAAAGAACATGTTTCAACGAACATCTTGTGTAGTAGCTTCCGAGGAAGCACTATTAGATTTATCACAAGGACAACGTGATGTATTATCCTATGTAACAAGGTTTAGAGCTTTGGCTTCTGAGACTCAATGGACGGATGCCATTCTTATTACTTGTTTCCGTAGAGGGCTAAGAGACGAACTTAAGGATGAGTTGGCTCGCATGGACCGTCCAACGTCCTTACAAGGCCTAATTGAATCTACCTTACAGTTAGAATTTAGGTTAAATGAGAGGAAGCAGGAAAAGAGACGTCTTCCTCTTTTCAATCCCAGACGGTCACTGCCTCGTTCTATTGAAAACCATACCTCACCTACTGGGGATGAGCCCATGCAAGTAGACGCAGTCAAGGGGCCTTTAACCACAGAAGAAAGACAAAGGAGACGAACGAACAATTTGTGTCTATACTGTGGGGCTTCAGGCCATATGGTCAGGCAGTGTCCTTTATGTCCTCCCAAGAAGGCGGAAAACTAACAGACCTCACTGTAGATGGGAAGTCTAGGTGGGGTCTTACGCAGAATCTTCCCTTGAAGGTTACTCAGACCATTGAGCCCAATACAGCTCTATTTACGCTTCGAGCAAGGATGGTATTGCAGACTGGCACCCACGAGGTTATTGCTCTAGTGGATTCAGGGGCTGGTGGTGTCTTTTTGGATGCTTCCTGGGCCCAGGAACAAGCAGTTCCTACCATTCCTAAGAAACAACCGGTGTTCGTACAGACTATCGATGGCTCCCCAATTGTGTCCGGTCCTATACTCAAACAAACCCAACCTCTACAGGTGAATATTGGTTTGCATCACGAGACTTTAACCTTGGACATTATCAAATCCCCACACTACCCCTTAGTGTTGGGGCTTCCTTGGTTAAGGTTGCATGATCCCTTAATACGATGGAGTAAAGGGGTTATTATTTTCGCCTCTGACTTTTGTTTAGAACATTGTGTGCACGCACCTTCTTCCACTGAGATCGACGTCATCACTGAAAGGACTAGCGAGTTGACTTTGGGAAATGTACAGACGAATGTACCCAGAGAATATCACGAGATGCTAGAGGTTTTTGACAGTCCTACAGTGAAGGAGTTACCACCTCATCGAGCATTTGACTGCCGTATTGAGGTCATACCTGATGCCATCATTCCGTTTGGACGGATTTACCGACTTACACCAGCCGAAAGACAAGTCCTTAGATCATATTTGGACGAACATTTACAAAATGGCCTCATTCGCCACTCTCGATCACCGGCAGGAGCCCCCCTGTTCTTCGTTTCCAAGAAGACAGGGGATCTCAGGCCCTGCATAGACTTTAGAGGGTTAAACAAGGTAACAGTTAGAGATCGTTATCCTCTTCCCTTGATACAGGACATTATTGAGGCCGTCCAACATGCCTCCATTTTTACTAAATTGGACCTCCGAGGGGCATATCATCTGCTCAGAATCAAGGCCGGAGATGAATGGAAGACGGCTTTCCGCACCCCGTTCGGATTATTTGAATATGCCGTCATGCCTTTCGGGCTTGTCAACGCACCGTCAATTTTTCAGAGATTCATGGATTCATTGTTTTCAGACATTCTACAGATGTATGTTATAGTATATCTGGATGACATTCTCATTTATTCTCCAGACATAAACTCTCACGTGAAGCATACTCAAACAGTACTAAAGAGACTGAAAGAAAACAACTTACAATGTAAGTCAGAAAAGTGCGTCTTTTCAACCTCCACGATTGATTATCTGGGTTACATATTCTCTGAGAAAGGCATCGCCATGGATCCTGCTAAGGTTACCGCTGTACTAGAGTGGCCTCGACCCCATGATGTAACCTCTGTCCAAAGGTTTTTGGGTTTTGCAAATTACTACAGGCCTTTCCTGTCACATTTTGCCGAAGTAACCACACCACTCTGTTATCTTACCCGAAAGGCTGTGCCTTTTGTTTGGACTTCCCTCCAGGAACAGGCCTTTAATGATTTAAAGGCAGCATTCACTACTGAACCTATTTTGAGCCCACCAAATGACCTATTACCTTTTATTGTACAGACTGACGCTTCCAATATTGCTCTGGGGGCTGTACTACTTCAATTATCGGAGCAGGACGGGCTGGAACATCCAATAGCTTATTATTCACGGATACTTCAGCCCGCTGAACAGAACTACTCGACTATCGAGAAGGAACTCCTTGCCATAAAGATGGCACTTCAGACTTGGAGACATCATTGTCTGGGAGGCCGTCACCCCGTAACCATCCGTACAGATCACAAGAATCTTAGATTTCTAGAGTCGGCGGTCTGTAGGAACGGGAGACAAACTCGTTGGTCTATGTTTTTAGCTTCGTTCGATTTACAGATCACCCATATTCCGGGTTCGGAGAATATTTTGGCCGACGCTCTTTCGCGCAGATACCCTGAGCAAGATACTGTGGATGAAGTACGTAAGATTCTCCCTTCCAATGTCTTTCTCTCGGCAGTGTTACCATTTCTAGAGCAGGTTACTAATCAAGTACAAACATGTAAAGACTTAACCGAATTCCTAAGGAACCCTCGTATGTCGTTACGACAAGGATTACTTTTCTATGATTCAAGATTGTGTATTATTGATCCAGTCATGCAAAGACAACTTTTGACATTATTTCATGATGTTCCCTCTGCTGGGCATAGAGGGGTTCGAAACACTCTTGAACTCCTCCAAAGGTCCTTTTGGTGGAAAGGTTTGGCCTCCGATGTTAGAAGCTATGTTGATTCCTGTCTGATTTGCGCTCAGAATAAGACACCCAGAGGAAAAACCCCAGGTCTTTTACGTCCGTTACCCATTCCACCCGGACCCTGGCACACTATAGCCATGGATTTTGTGGTTGACCTTCCTCCTTCTGAAGGACAGACAGCTATTTGGGTGGTGGTGGATTTATTCACGAAGGTTGGACACTTCATACCATTGAAGGCTCTTCCCACTTCTCGTCAGTTGGCACATTTGTTTCTCACACATATATTTCGACTTCATGGACTGCCCAGACAAATCATCAGTGACAGGGGTTCACAGTTCATTGCTCGCTTTTGGGGAGCCTTGTGTCAGGCGCTGTCTATCAACCGACTCTTGTCCTCAGGATACCATCCTCAGACTAATGGTAGTACTGAGAGACTAAACCAGACCATGATAACGTATTTGCGGTGCTATGTCAAACAAACACAAAGGGATTGGGTTAACTACTTACCCTTAGCCGAATTTTCCTACAACAATGCGCTCCATGCATCTAGTCAAAGTTCGCCTTTTCATGCATTGTATGGTAGACATCCACGTGCCTTACCTTTAGACATGGACATACCTACAGCAGTGCCACAAGCTTCCACCCATTTACAAGAAATACAGGAAAATCAAAGGAGAGTACACCAGGCCTTAGAACGTAGTCAAGGTAGAATGACTAAGGAGGCTAACAAGAGCAGAACAGCGGCCCCTGATTATCAAGCAGGCCAGCTGGTATGGTTGTCTTCAAGGAATTTACCCACCTTTGGCTTACCTAAGAAGTTTGCTCCACGGTACTTTGGACCTTTCCATATTCTTAAAATGATTAATCCTGTGGTTGCCAAGCTTCAGTTGCCTAGATCATGGAAGATACACCCTGCCTTTCACGTTTCACATTTGAAAACGGTGGTTGCTAGCCCATTTAAGAATAGGATAGCACCTGTCCCTCCTCCAGTACAGAAGAAAGGACAGATAGAATACGAGGTGGACGAGATTGTAAACTCTAGAATTCATCGCGGACAGCTGCAGTACCTAGTTTCATGGAAGGGTTATTCTGTTGCAGATAGGTCATGGGAGACTTCTTTTGATGTACACGCTCCTGACCTGGTACGGTTATTTCATCAGTCTCACCCAGAACGTCCAGGTCCCAAAGAAGGAGATCGTCAAGGTAGACGTAAAGGGGAACATACTGTTACTACCGTTTCCCCTCCGACACTTACTTCCGGATCTCCCAGACACAGATATCGTGCTCCTGTCGCACTGCCGCTTCGTAGGTCCTCTCGTTTGGCTTCGAAGTCTTCACATCAAGCTTCCACCCTGGTGCCAGCCAAACCTCAATGGGCAGCATGTTTGTTGCACAGGTTTCAGAGTGTCAGACGCACGGTATTCCAGAACAGTAAGCGTCGGGTTTACTATAACCAGTCACAGCTCCCAGCTTCTTCAGCCAATCAGCAGCTGAGTATCTCGGAACACTGACCAATCACAGCTCCCATCTCTTCAGCCAATCAGCAGCTGAGAATCCCGGAACTCTGACCAATCAGATCGCACGAATATCGGACTGGTAACGAATCACTTGCCAGGGTTCTCGCGCCTTCTGTTTCTAATCACGTAGCAGCTGGAACCTTTAAAGCCCGATAGCACTGCAGTTCAGTGCGTCTCAGCGCTTATCGTTTGCGGACGCTAGTGCCTAGTCAGGTACGTTCTGAGCCCTAGAAGCTTGTTCCTGCTTAGAGTCCCTTCCGTTAGTTTAGATTAGGATTCCTTTTCAGCTTCCTTCTGGTTTCCTTCCCTTGCTCTTCTCATTTTCAGTCTCTACCATACTGGTCATTCCTTCCTCTGTTTTTGTCCCGTCTTTGTATCACTGTATTCCTTCAAGGGTTTTTTGCTCGCCATCTTGCTTTTTCCCTTGATTGTCCCTCGCCCCAGAGGTCATTGTTTATTTATACCGTGGCTACTGGGGAGTGGCGACGTATCTGCAGTCTACAAGCCGCCTACTACTCCAGGAAGCAGCTACACTGCAGGTAAGGTCTCGCCATAACACAGTCGAAGCGGGCCCAGTCCCCGGCCTCGGCATGGAGGAGGCGGGGCTGGTGCGTGCTGGAGACGCGGTGGCTCTGGGGGGCTACGGAGACCCGAGCGGGAGCCTGCGGACGATCGGGGGAGCCACTGGAGGTTGGGGGTGCTGCTGAGGCACCGGTGATGGCCCCCCCCCCCCCGCCTTCCCCCTCGTGGTGCAGGGAGAGACGAGCGGCCCCTACCAGAGGCGGCAGTCGCGCTGCGCAGAGGGTGCAGGCAGCTCAGTGGGGCTAGAACCCTGCTGCAACGATACTACATGAGAGCTGATGGCATAGTGAAGGTGCAGTGACCGGACACACATGAACCTGGTGAGTGGCGGGGCCGACAGAGGGGTAGGGCGGTCGGGCGCAGGAGGCCTTGCTGTGGGGCCGGGGGGGTCGTGTGCCTGCGGGGCGGGCCGGCGCGGGCCGGGCCGGTTGGGGGCGCGGGCCCCTGAAGTGAGGGGGCCTGGGCTCTTGAGCCGGTGGCGGCTGGCGACGGCGGGCTGCGTGGGTGCCGGCTCTATGGCCTTGTGGTGGGAGGGGGGCCCAGGTGGGGGCTGTGGGGGCGGCCGGGTGCCTCCTTGCGGGGTCCTGCCCAGGTGGTGGGGGCCCAGGGGGGGGGGCTCGGTGGCTGCCTGGGCGGCCCGCACGTGGGCCGCCTGTTGGTGAAGCGTCCGGCCGCAGAAGGAGGTGTATGGCCCTGCGCTCACGCGTCAGATGGAAGAACTGACGGCCCTGTGACAATTGCTGCCCCGAGCGGTGGTTACTGGACAACGAGAGGACTTGAGATCCGACTTTACGAGGCCTACCCCAGCCTAACTTGATCATGGGCAAAACAGGGAAATCCCAGGCGACGCTGGACAGCTATGCACGTGCACCGGGGCCCTCGGGCTCGCGACCGGCTCCCCGGGAGAGCCGAGGTGCGAGTTCGCAGCAGGAGGCTCCGGAAACAGAGATATCCGCCACTATACAACAGATGTTTCTGGAGTTGAAGCAAGGTATAGGTGCTATCAACAACAAATTGGATGACCAGGCCACCAAAATGGATGGGATGCAGATGGCGATTGATGGCTTGAAGCCGCAAATGCAAGATGCCACAAAGAGAATTGAGACGCTGGAGGCCACTGTCTCTGCAATGCAGGACCGACTCCAAACAAATGAAGACAGGCTGCAGGTTCTACGGGAGAAAACATCGGACTTGGAGGGCAGGTCCAGACGTAACAATATTCGTATAGTGGGTCTCCCGGAATCAGTGGGGACTACTAGGTTGGAAACCTTCCTAGAATCCTTCTTGAAGGATGTACTAGGGGATCCTCCGGTATCGGCGTTCTTCCAGGTGGAGAGGGCCCACCGTTCCCTGGCCCCCCGGCCGGCGCCGGGGGCTCCTCCTCGGCCTGTCATTGCTCGACTCCTTAACTACAGGGATCGCGATGTGTTACTACAGACGGCAAGACAGAAAGGGGAGTTGAGGTATGAGCAGTCTAAAATAATGTTATTCCCCGATTATACAATGGAAGTCCAATCGGCGCGACGAGCATTTGACTTGGTTAAACAGACACTGCGTCAGAAACAAATACCCTATTCCATTTTATTCCCAGCTAAGCTTCGTATTCAATGGCAAAACAAGACTCTGCTGTTTGACACACCACTCATGGCGGCAGCATTCATAAGAGACAAAGTTGGTGTGGACATTCAGGTGTCAGATATGGGAGAAGCCATAAATCAAGACGGCTGGAGATATCCGAGGCGAGGGAGGTCGGGGTGGAACCGCCGGGGCGGCTCCCGTCGTCAACCACGAGGAGAGAGAACTGTAACTGAGACACAGGCGGAGGTACCGCCTGTTGGAGAGGGATCGGTGGTCCAGGTAGAAACGGTTCAGGAAGAAGCAGCTGGTTGATTGTCAACATAGGAGTGGCTCCCTCATCTATTTACCCTGTGAATGAGTAGCATTAGGCAATTAATTGAACGTAATACATACTCGACTGAACTGAGCACCGAAGATTTAACCGTGACAATATAAATAGACTCAGGCCTAGGTCGAAGGCACTATGATAAATCCGGTTGAAATCCGAAGTGTGCGCTGAAGGAGGAGCCCGCCCCCGCAAGCTCTTTCTTTTGTTTTCATTTTTCACTTAACCCAGGGCACCTGGTTGAGACTTTGATGAGGCGGCTAGAGGTGATCCCAGTGGTTGAGTTCACCAGATAGTTTGGTCTATTATTATTGGTATTGACACTTTTTTATTCTATTTTTATTTTTTTTTGATTTTCAATGGGAAACATTTTTTTTTTTTCTCTCCCCTTTCTCCTATTTCTGATCTGATATTGCTTGATTTGATCTGGATGTGGCTTAATTGACTGATCTTTTCTTTTTTTGTTCCTCCTTGACCCTTGGGACTGGGTTATAGGTGAACGTTTTTTCTACCCCCCCCTTTTTTTTGACTCCCAGTGTGGTGGTTTTGCGGCGGGGCTTGTACAGGGTAACCGTCAGCCTTGGAGCAAAACGAGTGCACTTAAATATGTCCACCTACTGGCCACATCCACTGTTTGATAAAGTTGGGGTGTTGGGGATTGGTTTGCGGGAGGGGGGATTTGGGGATTGTTGGGAGAAGTTGGGGAGGAAAGGAGGGGAAGAGAGACAGGGGGGGGTTAGAGGTTCAGAGACGGAGTGCAAGACTGTGAGTGTAGAGATGTGTGGTTTGACTGTGCAGGTTTTAGATTATGGCTGATTATATGATGTGTACTTGGAATGTACGGGGTCTTAATAATTATACTAAACGTTATAAGGTGGGTCAGTATCTCAAGAGACATGGAGTACAGGTGGCGTGTTTGCAAGAAACGCATCTTATGCGAGAGGAGCATGATAAACTCCACCGGCGATGGGGTGGCGTGGTATACTCAGACTCTTTTTCAACCTATTCTCGCGGGGTTGCAATATGGATTGCGCACACTCTACCCTTTGAGTATATATCACACAAAACCAGTGGTGTGGGAAGATGGATAATTTTGTGTGGGCGAGTGGAGGGGATTTTGTTGTCAATTATATGTGTGTATGGATCTAATTTGGATGACTCTACACCTGTACAGGATGCATTATCAGCATGGGAACCGCGAATGGGGGAAGTGATGTATGTGGGTGGGGATTTTAACTGTGTATTACATGAGGAATTAGACCGATCTCTACCCTCTGGTAGAGGGCTGCCACAAAAAACTAAAACATTACTCTCACTTATGACGCATTATGGTCTGAGAGATATATGGCGAGAACATCACCCGGGCGTTAGGAGATACACCCACTACTCAGCCCCTTCAGATCTACACACCAGGTTGGATTACATACTGGTGTCTGAAAGCGCAGTTGATAGTTGTACACGGTCAGAAATATGGGATAGACTGCTGTCTGATCATGCCCCCTGCGCTGTTAAGATACGACTGGGTAGACCCACGACCCCGGTGCCCACATGGCGCCTGGACCCTGCTCTACTTGCGGATCAGCTCTATCAGTCAGAACTACGTCAGGCGATTGAAGAATATTTTAGACTTAACCTAGGTTCCGTGGCGTCCGTAGCAACTGTGTGGGAGGCTTTTAAGGTGGTAGTCAGGGGACACTGTATGGGCCTTGGTTATTCTCTTCCCCGTAGACTTACGCAAGACTTACGGTCGCTGGAGTCGCAGATAGCCGACTTGCAGGCGAAGCGGCATGCACCCCAAGAGGAGGCTCGCTTACTCCAGCCGTTGAGGATTAGACATAATGCCCTTCAGACGCAGCTCTCCAGTTTGTCCGCGACTACCCGTACGCAGGCGGCACACACCCAAGCTGATAAGTCAGGTCGGATGCTGGCGTGGCTATTGAAGAATGAACGGAGAGTGCCACTGGCGACGGCTGTGAGGGATGCGGATGGGATTATTCACAGAGGACAGGTTGATGTTAACAGGGTCTTTCTCGATTATTTTAAACGTCTGTACACTAGGGTGGAGGGACCAGATGAGGAGGACATGATTGAATTATTGAACCCCTTAGATATCAAAGTGCTAAACCCAGATGAGGAGAAAAGATTGGAGGCTCCGCTTTCATTAGAAGAGATCAATGAGGCAATAAAGGGACTGGCTAGTGGTAAATCTCCGGGCCTAGATGGGCTGCCGGCAGAGTTTTACAAACACTATAGGTCAGCTTTGGCCCCGGTATTACTGTTGGTTTATAATGAGGCGCTTAAAAGCGGGGAGTTGCCTGGTACCATGAGGGAGGCTCTGATTACTGTGCTCCTTAAACAGGGCAAGGACCCTGTGGACTGTGACTCGTACCGACCGATTTCATTGCTGAATGTGGACGCGAAAATCCTTGGTTCTATTCTGGCAGGGCGCTTGGGAACGGTGACTCCTAATCTGATTCATGCGGACCAGTGTGGGTTTTTGGCTGGCCGTAGGACGGTACACAATTTGCGGCGTTTATTCTATGTACTGGACGAGGTCGAGGATTGGGGAGGGGACTACGCGGTGGCCTCTTTGGACGCCGGCAAGGCATTCGATACAGTCTGCTGGGAGTTCCTGTTCCTCACCTTGCGAAAGATGGGATTTGGGAATAATATGCTTGATTGGATTCGTTTATTATACTCTAGAGCACTGGCGAGGGTGCGGACGGGCCGCTTTATTTCGGATCAGTTTGAGCTGGGCAGGGGCACCCGCCAGGGTTGTCCTCTGTCACCGCAGCTTTTTGCTATCGTAGTGGAACCCATGGCGCAATTTATCCGGCAGAGGCATGCAAAGCAGGGTATCAACATCCATGGGGTTACACATAGCATATCGCTATATGCCGATGACATCTTGTTGTATATGGTAAACCCCACACAGACGTGGCCAGACATCCAGAGATCGATGCAGTTGGTGGGAGAGGCATCGGGTTTCACTATAAACTTGACTAAG
>JASBQK010022223.1:0-10247 GCA_030264995.1 Desmognathus ocoee | reverse complement strand
TCAGTGTCGGATTCTTTTACTGAAAACACGATAGTGTCACCCTCTTGTTTATATTGTACACAGACCTCCTCAGAGGGTAGTTCAGGGTACAAGGAATGAACCCTGAACCAGCCCCCTGGACGGGAGGACATGCTTTCTTGTACCAGTTGTGACTCCCTGTCAATCATATCCCTCGTGGCGCCCAGTATGGTGTTAGTTAGGTCGACACTGAAATGCGTGTCATAAACCGCTAACCCAATTACTGTACCCTTGGGGATTGTTACTGTTTCTTCGCAGGCGTTGTCTACAAGTATTTTACAGTGACCATTTTGCAAGTTCACTAATGCAGTGTATTTGGAAGATATTCCTTGCGCCCTCCAACTTTCACTAACACTGATGTATGCGTCTTTTGGGTCGGGGCCTCGCTGTCCCCCTTTTACCTGTATGCCCATGGTGGCTTGTTGTGTGTTTCCCGGGATTTCGATGTTCCCAGTGGTAACCATCTCAGTAGCATACGGCATTATTTGGTCACTTTGTGTGGCTAATATGACATCGCCAAAATCCATAGGATGCTCCCCCAATCGGGACCATAGTTCCCCATTAATTACATCCACAAAGGCAACTATGCGGTGCAAAATATCATTGGCAATGCATACGTCATCAGCATTTTCGGAAATAATTTGCATGTTGTGTCTCAGTTTCTTACCTCCAATATTGATTTCCATCATAGTTCGACCCACTATGGATTTTCCCGTTATCGTGTTACAGGGAATTTTTTCATATGGTGTTACAATCACCATATTACCTCGATCATTCAAA
This sequence comes from Desmognathus ocoee, assembly GCA_030264995.1. Lineage (NCBI taxonomy): Eukaryota > Metazoa > Chordata > Amphibia > Caudata > Plethodontidae > Desmognathus > Desmognathus ocoee. The sequence goes on along the minus strand of JASBQK010022223.1, from coordinate 9,449 downwards.
GTTTGTATCATCCTTTCACTAACATAGGATCTCTCCAAAGTTAGGTCTAGTTTGGCCCTTACAGGAGTCGTTTCTCCTGCAACATGGACTGGGAATGACCAATCATGTTCACATTTTTCCATCGGTACCAGTATTTTTATTGGGGTAAAGGGGCCCAGTTTGGTTTTAGGAAGTCGTGGGGTTTCTGCAGAGAACCTCAGACATTCCTCTCCTATTTGGGATTCCCATTTTCGGTCAGAGTCCAGCAGTACCATTGACTGCCGGTGGCCCTGTTTGTTTTGTTTGTTGGATTTCTTAGTGATCACAGTGACCTCAGGGTCCTGTGAATTTCTAAAATATATTTCGACTGAGTCAGTTCGACGTTCAATCACGTGAACTCGTGTGTTCTCATTTTTATCGGCTTCGACTTTTCGAATGGGGATGGGGTGTTTCACTTGAGCCCACAACACCCCGTTAAAGTAATCTATGAGGGGTGACAAACGGCTAAGTAAATCACCACCCAAGAGTACGTCGACTGAGTTTAGATCGACCACTATTGTGGGGTGTTTCATGCAGTGCTTTCCTATTTGGATGTCAATGTCCACCATGCCCAGCACGGGAACATGCTCACCGTTAACACTATGCAATGTCCCTACTGGCGTGATCAGGTTTGTAATTTCTTCTTCGGTTTTGTCTTTGTTAATAAACCCAAAGATTTTCTTGGAGATGAGTGTGGCCTCGGACCCAGAGTCCAATAATGCCTCTACAGTCCACCTGTTTTTTAAAGTAATTTGTGCATAGTGTCGATCATTTTCTTCACGTAATTCACAAACAGTGGGAATTTTTAATCATTTCTTTTTTCATAATGTTGATCACTTTCTGTTTAATTTTCTGGGGTTTAGACAAAGCGGGTTGGTCTATGCTTTCTCTTTTTAGGGCAGCGCAGACCTGCGCCGTCCCCCCGAGCACCTCCCCTTCCTTGGTGGTTTTCATTTCCTCAGTTTCATTTTTACATGTTAGTGAAACCGCATCGGCTTCGATACATGGGGTATGTCGAAAATATCGGCCGTTTCTGACTTGTCCCATCGGCCTCACTGACACCTCCTCGAGTCATTGCCCTGTACGAGGGGTATCACGGTCGTCGGGCTCGCTAGCACTCACGGCACGTACTCGTGGGCTAGGCCCCGAGTCTTTGGTGAGCATTTTTTTACAATGTTGAGTTAAATCATTCACCTGCTCCTCGAGTGCATTCAGGCGGCTGGGCTGTCGTGGAGAGCGGGGACGTTCATCCCATTGCTGATATCGATCCCGATTATCAGAACAGGGTCGCGTTTCCTGCCATTCACGGTAGTCACGATCCTCGCGCCTGTTTGACCGATACTCTGGCCGGTCATACCTGTCTTGTCGATAGGTATCTGTGGCATTCCCGTCCCTTCCCCGGGGATGGTAGGACTCCCTTTCCTGGGGTTGGTAGGGCTCCCTTTCGCGGGGTGGGTAGGGCTCCCTCTCACGTCTCTCCCGTTCCCGGGGCCTCTCCCGGTCCCCATCCGTATGGGTGTCATTTTGGTTTTCCTTGGGTTTGTAGACAAAATTAGGGATAGGATTATTCCCTTTGTACCGAGGACTGATCGCCTCTGGTACTTCGGATCCCTTCCCGGGTTCTCCGGGCCCTTTTCGCTCGGGGCCCTTCTTCCCTTCTTTTTCCTTTTGGGGCGGGCGGGGCTTATTACCGCCCGCCTCGAAAGGTAGCTCCTTCTCTTTGCTGAGCTCACAAACCTTACTGGGTTTTGGTTTATCTTTAGCTCCCGGGTTCTCATCTATTCTACTAACATCGTATATGCTTTTCGCCTGTTTATAGATCCAATCGATAGATCGATCGTCATTATAGTCGCGTGCGAGTTGGGTGCGAATATGTTTGGGCAACCCATGAAAATAAGCGTCTTTGAATTGCGTGGTTTCCATATTGACCTCTTTTTGTACCTGCGCAAATGCGTTTTTCAGCAGTTGTAGGTAATCCCTGGGGTGCTGGTTGAACTCGCATTTCATACTTAGCGCATAGCGCAACGCTTCATGGGCGTTTCTGTGCGGGGAGAAGTGCTTAATCACCTCGCACCGATATTCAGGCCAGGTCTCATAATCTTTGTTATCTACACTCATGAAAAAGGACTGAGAATCCGCCGCGAATGTCCACGAGAGATAAGTTCTCAGTTCTATATCACTATTCATTTCCAAAGTTTCCATGAGTCGCTGGTATAAGGACAGGTGCTCTAATATTGAGCCCGTTTTGTCATTCTTGGAGAACGACGGCAGCATCCCACGCAAAGTTTTTATTGATTTTGCGCTGACATGGGGCGTTATTTCTTCCTCTACCCTATTTTGGTGACGCCGCCCACTATTTTTATTCTTAGCTTCCTGTCTGCGCGCGTCAGTCCCTTCGGGGTCTGACTCGTTGTCACTGGATGGGTTAAATCGGGGAAAAGTATGCTTTCTTTGTTCTTCCTTGTGACTTTCTTTTCGGGATTTAGTATGTGTTGTCCCCCCTTGATAAAGCCCTGCGCTTTCAGAGTGTTCCGCCGGATAAAATCCGGTCCGGGTTTTAGCAACCTCTGTGATCAAGGGGCGGGTGTCAGAATTTCTACGGCTGCCCTGTTTATTCAGACACGTTCGTAATTCTACTATTTCTTCTTGTCCCTCACTGACTCGTCTTACTAACATTTCGTTTTCTTGTTCTAAGCGAGAGATCTTACCCTCTCGTTGTTCCAGACTCATTTCCCTGTTGTGGACTGAATTAGTGGCGTCCCAGTAACGGTCCGTTTCTGCGCGCACCTCTTCTTTAAGTGCCACTATTTCCTCGTTCGCCTTTCTTAGGTTTGTTTCTAAATGTCTAATTCTATTTTTACACGACCCATCACAGTTTGAGGGATCACGAGGTATCCCTCTTTTTAGCGCAGCATCTAGGTCCTGTATTCTTTGCTGATCAGCGTCACGATGCCTGCGGCTCTCGTGAGCTTGGGTCTGCATTTCGTAAAGAGAATCAACATGCCCTCTATTTACGTTTCTCAGGTTTTCTAATTGATCTTGATAAATGCTTAAATCTGTTCTGGCACGTTCTAGCTCGTTTCTAAGCTGGTGCGCCTTGGCATCTTCGTCGCCCTCATCTTCATTCGCGCCACTCCCACTCGGCACAGTTTCAACATTCTCACGCTCGCGTTGTAATTGCGATATTTTTTCAGCCAGCTCAATATTTTCAGTCGAGACCGCCAGTAATTCTTCTTCAATTTCAGCCCGCTTATCTGTGAGTTGATCGAATTCCCTTATTTTTTTTATATTTTGCTCATATAACAATCCGTGGGCAAACCACAGTTTTCCCGCCAGGCTGCATATGGCTTTTGACTTTTCTTTTTTGTCGGTTTTAGAAAACACATCTACCATTGATTGTACTAAAAATCCCTGTTTGTGGAGAGTATCAGATGGGAATCTGGATATCTCATCCCATTGTTGATCAATCCAATCGTTTACTTCTACTAGTTTGGATCCTGAGTATGCAAATAAGTCAGAGATTATTATGCCTTTCAGTTCATCTAGAGGCAGGTTTTTAGCAGCCATATTCCGCTATGGTTCTTTTTATAGAACGCTTTTGTACACCTTTAGTACTAAACACGATCCGGGTAGTCCCCTCCAAATCTGTCGCATATATTATAGGATCATTGTGTTAGCAGTGTGCAACAGCGATATATAACCATAACAGACAACAGGCAATAAATCACGGATACTTCTTGTTGAAAAATATGTGCTCTTCTTTGGCACGTTTATTTTTTTTTATAAAAGTTGGTTACAGAAGATCACAATCAGCATATATATATTAGCAGCAAGATCTGGGATATCATAGTTCTGAGTACATTGAACTAAGGCATTCGTTATATTTTGGTTATAAGTGTTGGTATAAGTCGCACTAAAAACTAGAAGAAGAATTTCTGTTTGTCTTGTTTTGGCAAGCATGCGCGTACATATGTGGTGTAACTCACCTAAATGTATCTCGGTCTAGAATCGCTGGGGGTACCCTACGGGGTTCCCTACGGTCACCAGTACAGCGTACCGGTGTGGGTGATGAGTCAAGGTGGGGTTTAGTGACCCGGTTCAGCTCAACACGTCTCGGATCGTTCGCTTCAGGTCTGGTCAGGATTGGATCGGCCCCTCTCTGGCTGGGATAGATCGGTGAGACCGGGGGTGAGCCTTTCTGGAATATCAGGCGCAGGGGAACACGGCTGTGTCACCGCCTGGTACCTGGCATTGCTTCAGTATGTCAGGTCTGGGTATAATTTCTAACTTACTGACAAGCGTGTCAGAAGTTAGTCTCCAGATTTACCCCTTTTCAGGCTCAGTTTTGCCGGTCTCTTTTCGTCCTCCCTCCCCCGAGAGCAGCGCTCTCGGATTCGACTGGTCTCTTGGTCGGATGATGGTGCAGTGTCAGTGAGAGAACCCCTTCCTTTTGGGAAGCTATCCTTCTTATACTTTTTCTGAGATTTTTGCAATCACTTCTCAGTAGGGCACCGTGCCCATGCTGAAAATAATTGGAACTTAGGGAGGATTTTTCCCATGGACAATACTATCTCCTAGTATTCTCAGTTTCCTATCCTGTCTTGCCAACAAAATTTGTGCTGGCAGATTAGCGGCGCAGCCCCACACCTGCCCATTCCTCGTAGGAGAGCCGAGGCCACTTTTGGGTTTGGTGGGCTGCTTTTTCCACTACGTCTCTCTGTTTTTAACATGATATAATTTTATTTTAGCCGTGCAATGTGAAATTTCACAATCGCATCCGGTCAGTGACTCGTATTTTTCCCTGGGAAATAAGAGTGGGAGTTGGTCTCTATAAACAGTTTTCTCGGTGAGTCAATTATCTTTGGAATAATAATTGGTGTGTTGCAATGCAGTGTAAGATTTCATGAACACGTCAGCTTTCACGGAAATGAATGCCCATTGAGTTAGTAGTTAATAGTTAATACTTCGCTCCCCCCCATTTACGCTGGCGCAGGCAGTTAGTTAGAGCATTCGGTTCCATGTGGCTGACTGTAACACAAAATACACGTGCAACATAATCCAAAATGGCGGTTGTGTCATTTTTATGGTCAAAATATGCCCGACAGATCCCCCCTTTGTCACTCATATAACCGGGTTCTTGTGAGTGGCAAGATGACTGTTCACCCTATTACCCCCCTTTTTGGGTTCTGTGAGGTTCAATCCCCTCGCAGAGTTAGACCACGTTCAGTGGTAATTCTTGTTGTCTTTGTTTGACTACTTTCACAACCTGTAGAATGAATCTGTTATGGATGAGTATCAGGAGAGTAAGTAGAATGAGCCATAAAGTGGTGGCACTACTCCAGACGACCTGGGCCCACTGTGTCCACAAGTCCAGTGATTGGAGATGGGAAGAATCCTCACTAGAGAACTTCATATCTGAAATTGAAACATTATCTTGTTTCAATAGGAGCTGGAGTGAGTGGGATTTCTTTTTATCCAGGAGAAAGTCTAGGTCAGGGTCAGGGGGAATGGAGAAGGGTCTAAACGTGTTCACCATCTCCATGCTCCCAGCCAGATCCTCAGTATTGACATAGAAAAGAGTCTCCGTGCCAACACTGATGATTACATCACGTGGGACTACAGTAGTGAAGGTCGAGTGTGTGATAGGTTTTATCGCAAACGTTCCATGCTTTGTGTAAGTTATCGTCATGTTGGGTGCATTAGTACTGACCAACCACATATTGTTAATTAGGAAGGCTTCAGTAATAATCTCAGTAGGACGTGTAACTGTAACATCACACAGGGTGGTGTCAGAGGAAGGGTCCCCCAATCCACAGAGAAAACCCCCCTTTATTGGAGCAAAAGGGTTGCCTGGACACAGATAGTTCTGGTCCTTGAAAATTAGGCAAGACTGGAGTTGCGGAATGAGGTACACTTCAGAGTTGTTTTGATATGCGATCAAAGCGGGAGAGTTAATCTTGGTCTTTGTGTTTCCCTCCCATGTACCTACATTCACTATTCGTTTCAATTGATAAATCTTTTCTTGCTTTACAAGTGGAATATTAAGGAGAAAAGAAATGTGTAAACGATCCACATCTATGTACATAGGGATGGCAGTCCCCACCTCGAAGGCAATGCGGATCTGCTTAGGATCTAACTCAGGACCATGCAGAGCAGCTAGAGCAGTTCGGACAAGATGCACATCCACAAAATACAAAGGGATATGGGCCCTTAGTAAATTACTTATGCTGATCTCCAATTGGCGGAGGTAGGTGTTGGTTATGAACAGGATGGGTTCTACAAAATAGTAGAAAAGATGTCTGTCCAGGGTGGCCTGTTCATATAGTTTTATCGTATGATCCAGTCGGGTCGTCTGCAGATTGGTCACCACGATGGTGTCTCTGATTACTTTCACCAAGTGTTCGTTGGTTTCTTGTTGGATCTCCAGGCTCCTCTGTATGTCTTTAATCGCAGACTGCAGTTCTTCATTTTTACGTTGGACTGTCTTTATAGAAATGCCGTTCGCTGCATTCATGGAGGTGCCCACCACTGTTCCTACAACGGTAAGAAGGGCCACTACCCCCATTATTACAGCCCCGATGGCTCGTCTGGGCCGGGAGGAAGGAGGTTGTTTCAGGATAATCGATTTCTCAGCCTGAGATAAGATCTCTCTGATGGAGTCCTTGGCCCTATCCACATGCTGTTTGTACCACATCAAAATAGTGGGATCATGTATACTTGCAATAGGAACAGACCGGCTGAGGACAGCCTCGATATCTAAGTCAATATAGATGAGTTGACTGATAGTTCTATGATCTGTCATCAATATGTTCGGAATCTCCTGCGTGACGATACCCGTGGTGGGGCCACGTGAAATCGTAACCTGCGATCGCAGTGTTTGGCACAGGTTGGTTGGAGAAATGAGCAGGAGTAATACAAGTGCCAGATGCCCTCTGGAGTGATGAAAGGTAGTCGTGGATGGAGCCTGGCGATCACCAACCTCATCGGTTCTGGACAGGAACATCTTTGGAGCATAAGAATTTAGTTTTCAATCTAAATGTAAGAAAAAGAGAAAAATATGAACACGACATATTGGCATACAATCCTATCTAGTGTTCTTTTTCATTATTTTCCAGTATTTTCAGTTGAGACTGTGGATGCACAGATTTCAACTGATTGATGTGGCACCAGCGGACATCATTGTCAGTCCTACAGTGTTGTAATTTATACACCACTGGGGACAGCTTGTCCACTATCAAGTAGGGTCCTTTCCACATTGGAAGGAACTTGGAGTGTTTAGCTCTGTTTTTAAGGTAGTTATAAAAATAAACCTTATCGTTTATTTCAAACTCCTTTTTCGTAGTTTTCAAGTTGTAGTGGGTATGACTAGCTTCCACAGCTTTTTCCATATGCTGTTGTGCAAATGCAAAAGCAAATTGCAAATGTTTCCTGAGACTGGATACATATTCATGGGTGGAGATAGCACCCACAAGTATTTGTTCATTCGTCTTGTATAGGAGATGCATTGGGACTGTCATCCTTCTGCCGTGAAGCAATTCAAAAGGACTAAAACCTGTGACGCTAGAGGGCGTAGCCCTAATAGCCATTAGCACCAAGGGTAGTTTCAGGTCCCAATCCTTTCCTGTGTCAGACACATATTTTTTCAGAATAGAAACTATCGTCTTGTTGGTGCGTTCCACAGTGCCACTGCTGGCAGGGTGGTAAGCAATGTGAAGTTGGCGTTTTACACCAAGTATTTCCCACGTCTTGGTCATGATTTCAGCAGTGAAATGTGTCCCCTTGTCGCTAGAAATTCGTTGTGGAAGGCCATGGCGGCAGAAAACATGGTTTATTAGCAGTAGTGCCGCCATGTCAGCCTTACAATTCGGTGCTGGAATACACTCAACCCATTTAGTAAATAAGCAAATTACAGTCAGCATGTACTGGTTGCCACGGTTAGATTTCACCACTGGACCAATAAAGTCTATTTGGATATCAGACCACGGGAATGTGAGACCCCGCTTTCGCAATGGAGCTCTGTGTGCAGGTGCACTGGGTTGAAATTGAGCACATGTAAGACACCCTGCACAATAAATCTCTATGTCCGATACCATATGCGGCCAATATGCCACTTCCTGTAATATTTCTAGGGTTACTTTGGGACCTCTGTGCCCCGAGGCAATCTCATCATGGGCATGTTCCAACATAACGCCTCGAAAAGCAAGGGGTACCACCCATTGAGCGGGACACTTGTCAGTTTGTCGTATTAATAATTTATCGTGTAATTTAAAGTTTGCACGTGCTCTGTGAAAAATACGTAATTCCTCATTTTGATCCAACTCCTCCTGAGTAATAGGATTACAGTCAGGGTTCTCTATAAATTTGTAAAATTTTCCTATCGTTTTGTCAGTTATTTGTGCCGTGATCAAATTCTGATCGGGCCCTTCTAGTGACCATGATGTGCTGACATCTCGGGAAGTGTGAGAACGGGTAATGGCAGAACATAGAATGGGATCTGTGTCAATAGTGAGAAGGTGTTCAATGGGAAACAGTGACCCTTTGAGCGCACCTTCATTCGCCATTCTGTCCGCCAAATCATTCCCCGTTTTGTCCAAACCAGGGACAGAAGAGTGTCCCTTGGTTTTCTTCCAGTAAATCAGCATGTTATTTTTCAGGACCAAATCGTCAATAGACCTGATTAAGGTGGCGTGTTTAAGGTCCTTTCCGTTTGCGCATTTCATGCCCCTGGATTTCCATCCAGGTAGAAATTCGACAAAAGAATTCTTCACATACATGGAATCTGTAACAATAATCACTTCTTTCAACTCATGTGCACACGCAGTCTCCATCACCAAGTATACAGCAGCAAGTTCCGCAACCTGGCTAGTCTGGTTCCCTATGCTGAGTCCTTGCGGTTTAACAGGAAAATCATGCAGCCACACATTGCCAATGCCTGCTGTGCGCTCACCCATGGGAGACTTAAAAGAACACCCATCTACACATACACAGGGCATTTCTGTGCATCCGTCATGGTATACTTTGTGTGGTGAATCAGCAAAGGGTTCCAGGTCACTTGGTTCAAAATCGTCCCCCGTACAAAGCTCAGCATCACATTGATGCAGATCTGCTAAACCTTCAGCCAGTTTGTTATTTTTAGTTTTAGAATATTTTATATCTAGGGGAAAACTTTGCATGGAAAGCATCCAATTTGTGATACGTGAACCTGTAACATTTCCTTCTCTGATTTTGCTGCTATTCAGAAATTGAAGTGACTGATGAGCAGTTTCCAAAATTACTTTACTTCCATGAATGAAGGGTTTAAAATGTTGCACTGCCCATACAGCCGAAAATAGTGCTTTTTCACAGTCATTGAACTTTATTTCGACTTCTGAAAGCGTTTTGCTGGCATATGATATAACCTTTGGGATGGTGTCCTCTTTCTGGTACAATAC
>JASBQK010011114.1:0-10256 GCA_030264995.1 Desmognathus ocoee | reverse complement strand
TTCGCAAACTTTTATAGACAATATATCCTCTCTTATTCTGAGTTAGTGCTCCCTTTAACATGGATACTCAAGAAGAAGGGGTTTTCATGGGGGAATGAGCAACAAGAAGCATTTGACATTTTAAAACGTGAGTTTACTAAAGCCCCTGTACTTGCACACCCTGACTTCACACAACCATTTATTGTAGAGGCTGATGCATCAGCAAATGCAATTGGAGCAGTATTATCCCAAAAAGACGCTCTCCAAAATACACACCCCATTGCCTACTACTCTAGGAAACTCTCCTCAGCGGAAAGGAATTACACCATATACGAGAGAGAGCTTTTGGCTATAAAGGAGGCACTGAAACAATGGCGACATTATCTGGAAGGAACAGGGAATCCCATTACTGTGTACACGGATCATAAGAACTTGGAGTTCCTAAAAAACTTGACTTGTCAGAATGGTAGGCAGGCACGCTGGTCCCTTTTCTTCTCCCGCTTTGATTATACCATTACATACAAACCAGGATCATGTAATGCCAGAGCAGATGCCCTCTCTAGGAGTTTTACTGAAAAAGAAAAGGAAGAAATACTTCCTACCCCTATTCTGTCTCCTCAACGAGTTATTGGTGCTACTGGTGTGGTTATGTCTTCCTTTTTGCAAGAGGTTAAAGATAGCTACACTGTGGAGGGTAAAACCCAGTTTTTGAACAAAGGTACTATGGCTAAGGAGATTGAAGGACTTCTATTCTATGGATCTAGATTATGGGTGCCTAGCCTTGACCAACAGACTGAATTAATGCAATGGTGTCATGAGTCTCCCTTGGCAGGTCATCCTGGCCCCGTCAAGACACTTGAATTGCTTTCTCGTTATGTATGGTGGGCCAAGATGAGAAGGACTGTTGAGGAATATGTTCTGTTATGCCCTATTTGTGCTAAGACTAAATCGAGTCATTTGATGCCGCAAGGCCTATTACAACCTTTAAAGGTACCAGAGGGTCCTTGGAAGACTATTGCTATGGATTTTATTACAGACCTTCCTAGGAGTAAAGGTTGCTCGGTTGTTCTTGTGGTTACGGATCTTTTTACTAAGATGGCGCATTTTATTAGTCTTACTGGATTACCAACAGCTAAGGTATTGGCTATTGTATTTCTGGAACAAGTAGTTAGGCTCCATGGTATACCGGATGTTATTGTTAGTGACCGAGGGTCTCAATTTATTTCTAAATTTTGGAAGGAGTTTAACAACCAACTCGGTACTAAACTGGTGTTTTCCTCTGGGTACCACCCCCAGACTGATGGTTCTACTGAGCGCTGTAACCAGACCCTAGAACAGTACTTGAGGGTGTTCTGCATGCAGGATGAGAAGAATTGGGCCCATGCGCTTCCAATAGTAGAATTTCTCTACAATAATTCCTACCATTCAGCAGTTAAGACAACTCCCTTTTGTGCTCTGATGGGTTACCACCCCAGTTTCCTACCATCCAGATTTCCCAGTGCCTCTTTTGTACCAGAAGTCTCCGTGTTCCTTAAGACCTTTGCCTCTAGGGTTAGAGTATTGACAATTCTGCTCCTCGCCTCTAAGGCTGCCATGAAGGAACAAGCAGATAAACACCGTCGGGATGTGCCTGTTTTTCTTCCTGGGGATAAGGTTTGGCTTTCCACTAAGAACTTTCATTTTAAGGGCAACACTTGTAACAAACTTTCCCCCCGGTATATTGGTCCCTATGAGATTGAGAAGGTTATGTCTCCGTTGGTTCTTAAATTGAAATTACCTCAGTCCATCAAATGTCACCCTGTCTTCCATGTTTCTCAAGTCAAGGTTTATGCCCCTAAGACTCGTATTGATGTGAACCAGGCTCAACCTCAATCTGATTCCAAAGGGGAGTATCAGGTGGCAAAGATCTTAGATTCACGATTGGTCCGTGGCAAACTCCAGTATCTAATTGATTGGGTGGGTTATGGTCCAGAGGACAGGTCTTGGGAACCGGTTGCCAATGTCCATGCCCCGCAGAGTCAAGCGGCTTTTCATGCTAGGCAACCGGACAAACCCAAACCTGCTGGGGGGGTTCCTGGGGGGGGAGGTACTGTTAGGAATCCTGCACCTAGAATGCCTTGCTCACGCTCTCCTCACTTCAGAACTCCTTCTGTAAACTCATATCCACGGGGCCGGCTTCTTCAAAGGCCCTGGTCATTTCAGCAACGTTACAGCCTACGTCCTAGACTGTGGTGAGAACTCGTGCGGGTAGCCGGTTACGGCAAAACTTGTTCGAACTACTAAAATGGCCGCCGCAGTGTTGTTAGCGATAGTCCGCCCTCTATGTTGTTCATGGCTTAACTGAGTTAACGAGACCGGGCGTCCTTATAAGGAGGACGCCGGCGCTAGAGAAATCGCTTGCGCCCAACAAGCGGACCTCGAGTGATCTTCGTTGTTGTTTCCTGTGATTCTGCTGCTACGTGTTACGCTAAGTTCTCCTGCCTGTCCCTGACTATTCTCTTGCCTGATCCTTTTGTGTTATAAGTCTCTGCTGGTATTTTGACCCTTGGCTATTCCTTTTGACTACTCCTTTGTAATTGCCCCTTTGATTCTGTTCACCGCTCGGACTCATTTAGACCCTTGCCTGTTTTACCGGATTGTCTTGCCTTTCCCTTTTGTACCTTGTTACCGATGGTATTCTGACTATTGCCTGTTCCTGGATTGTTTGCTCTGCTTCCCTGGTTTTCGGATTGCCCTCCTGGTTTAGACCCTGCCTGTTGTTGACCTGCTTCTGGTTTTAGGGAAAGTTATCTTTCCTCAAGGTCCTGCACTTAATACGCGTGTGTGTTAGAACACGCCTCCCATATCACCTGTGGAAGAGTGCTTCATACTTGGACCTAATCATCCTGCACCCGGTATAGAGCGTAAAGGGGGTTATACATTGGTGAGCGTGTGTTCTCTATCACAGTCTAGAACCACAGATATATCCAATCTCCATTTAGTTCACCCTTGTAAGTGTGCATTTCACATTTTGTCTTACAGGTGCAGCGCCACAAGGAAAAACCACCTCTGGGCCTTGTGGGCCCCCTTTTTCATCCGGCTGCCTGTGTATTTATCTTAAATACACGGCAGAGGGAAGAGCAAGGGAAGCCTATATTCATCGCCACGAAGAGTTGTGCTTGAAGTCCAACAGATTGGGCGCAAGCCACCTTCTGTGGCGATGAGTGAGGCTAAACCTGACATAGCAGGGGACTGGGGTCCCAAATTAGACATGGCCTTTGCTAGAGTAGATGCAGCATTGGAGAAACTGGGAACGGATATTGAGAGAATAGCCCAGGGTCAGAACGAAATAGCCAATCGACAAAGCTTAATTACCAATAGAGTACAAGCACTGGAGACAGGGGCTCCAGTGGGGCCAGAACCCATTCAGATGATAGTTACCTCCGACCCCGTTAATACATCTCCAGTAGTTCCTCCTGTAATTCCAGATCGTCCCCACTTTACTCAGGTATTACCCAACCCTCCTATGCCACAAAAATTTAAGGGAGATAGCAGAGAGTACCATAATTTTTTGACGATCTGTAAATTACATTTCCTAAATAAACCTAATGTGTACTGCAATGACTATAGCAAAGTCTTATTTGTATTGATGAATCTTGAGGGTAATGCACTACAGTGGGCTAAACCATATATTGACCAGGATCATCTCATGCTACGTGATTATCAAACCTTTACACGAATGTTCGCAGAGATGTTTGAGTGTAAGCAAGAGGTTGAAATCAGACAGAATGAATTACTTGAATATAAACAAGGAAATAGAGATACACAGGAGTACGTAACACACTTCCAGATGTTGGCAGCTACTACCACCTGGCCTGATTTCGTACATTACCCATCAGCCCCGCACGCCTTTTAGTACGTGATCGGCGCGTCAGCGCCGGCGCGTCCGGGCCAGTTTTTCCAAGGGCCTGTCTGTGCCTGTCCGTGACTGACCGGGCTCCGGCACGCAGTCATGGCAGACTCGCTCCTCTTTTCTGAGGGCTGGACGCAGGCTCTTTGTTTTTGGAATTCACTGCAAGGTGAGTCTGAGTTTGACTCCCCCTCACTCTCGCCACCTCCTAGCTCAGTGCCCATATCTCCCATCCATGGAGCACTATCTTTTAGCACTAGGCCCTTGCTGCTTGCCACCATCAGTTCCTTACCCAAATCCTCCTTTGCATACATAAGGCCCCCTCTTGATCCAGGCCTCAATTGCTGCCTTCTCAATACCCGCTCCTTAGTTAAACATGGAGTTGAGGTAGCGGATTACATATCAGCCAACAACCTTGATATGATGTGCATTACAGAATCTTGGCTCCATGAGGCAGCTACTGCCTCAGCACTATTGGCGACCCCCCCAGGGTATAAAATTTTACGTTCAGATAGATCTGAGGGCTGTGGTGGTGGTGTAGCATGTATCTTCAGAGACAATATTGAAATACATACCCTAGGAGTGGAAAACCTCACAGATTGTGAGCACCTGCTCTGTAAGGTATCTGTTAACCACACTACCTCTCTCACCTGGCTTCTTCTATATCGCCCTCCGCCGGACCTTCCACGCTTCAATGAGCAACTTACGGGGCTAGTGTCACAGGTCTTGAAACCAAGCTCCAAGATGATAATTTGCGGCGATGTCAACTACTGGTATGACAACCCTCTGGATAAAGAGGGAACTAAGGTCTCTGACTCACTGAATGCCCTTGGGTTTTTACAGCTTGTAGACAGACCTACTAACTCCCATGGCAATATCTTAGATTGGGTTTTAACCCATAATGTTGACGCATCTATTACTAATGTTCAACCATGCCCCTGGTCGGACCATCATGCTGTACATTTTTTTATTCCTGTCAACAAACTCTTAGCCAAACCCAAACCCATTAAAATTACCCGCCTGGTCCGGGACACAAATAAAATTCTGTCCTCCACATTTGATGCTCACCTCTCTCCCAATCTAGACTCACTATTGAAACTTCAGGACGCTGATGCTGTTGCCGAGGATCTCCGCAACTTACTTAACACTGTCACTGACAAGCTTGCCCCCCTAAAACTAAAAACATATAAAGGTGCTGCAAAAAATAAATCATGGTTTGATGATGATATCCTTGCTGCTAGAAATCTTAAACGCAGGGCTGAGACTACTTGGAGGCGCACTCCCAATGAAATAAATAAAAACCTTTACAGATCGGCGGCCGTCAACTATAAGGATTTAATCACTGAAAAGAAAGCCAAGCATTACGATAATAGAATTCTTGAGGCTAAATCTAGCTCCAAAGAATTATTTGCTATTGTTAAGGAGCTTGAAGGCAATGCAATAACACAGACCATGCCGCAACCTACAAAAGCATGGTGTCAGGCTATTCAAGATGCCTTATTCTTAAAAGTTGAAAAACACGTCACGATTATTAAAGGCAAGCTTACCTCACTCCCGAGGCCCTGTCCTAGTGGTGCCCCCTCTGAGTCTTATTCATATGCTGACGCAGACTCCACCTTCACCTTTAGACATGTCTCTACAAATGAAGTTATAAAAGCCATTACTTCCATGAAACCCACGGGTTATAAAGGTGATATATTCACAGCAGAACTGATAAAGCGATCCTTAAAGACTCTTGCTCCTGTAATCACCAAACTTGTTAACCTCTCATTTGATGGAGCTTTAGTACCTCAAATCTTAAAGGAAGCCTGGATCACCCCTTTACTGAAGAAGGCTGGATTAAACCCAGAGGACCCGCTTAGTTATCGTCCAATAACTAACGTGTCATTTTTACTCAAAATTTTAGATTTCCTTGCTCACGAACAAGTAAAGGTGTATCTTGAAAACCATAATCTGTTAAATCCACGACAGTCAGGTTTCAGAAGAGGATTCGGGACTGAAACTGCGCTACTAGACCTAAAAAACAGATTATCGAGCATCATTGATTCTGGTAATGCAGCGCTCTTGTTGTTGTTAGATCTGAGCGCTGCATTCGATCTAGTGGATCATAACCTTTTAACGCAAAGATTGTCAGAAAATTTTAAATTTTCTAAACAGGCTAGTGACTGGATTGACTCCTTTTTATCAGACAGAACAGCCAGGGTATTCATGAATGATGTCTCTGCTGACCCCGCCCCTCTGGTCCGGGGCGTCCCTCAGGGCTCGTGTCTCTCGCCAACCCTTTATAATATGTACACGCGCCCTTTGTTTGACGTCCTTGACCAGGAAGGGGTGGGGTACACTAATTACGCAGATGACACCCAGATCTTTTTCCCCCTGACTGGTAATTATGATGTGGATCTAGCTAAGATGCAAGGCATCTTTAAAACTATTCAATGCTGGATGGCCTGGAATGGCCTGGCTTTGAATGGTGATAAGACAGAAATACTCATTTTAGGCACTAAACATAAATTAGCTAATCTTGCTGCTGACTACGACAGCTTTCTGATTGAAGGCTCTGCTGTTAAAACCGCTAAATCTGTGAAAACACTTGGCATATATCTTGATGACACTCTGTCTATGGGTAAACAGGTACAACAAATAAGATCTACCTGTGCCTATGTAACCAAGCTGTTATATCAGGTAAAACCTTATCTTTCTAAGAATAATGTGGCACGAGTTGCGGGTGCTTTAGCGAACTCCCGCATTGATTACTGCAATAGTCTTTTAGCAGGTGTTGACAAGAAATTGATTCATGCCCTCCAGGTTACACAGAATAATGTTGTGAGGGCAGTGACGGGAATAAAACGCAGAGAGCACATTTCCTCTGCTAGGAGGGAGTTGCACTGGCTCCCTGTACATCAGAGAGTAACCCATAAGATCTGCTCCATAACTCATAAATGCCTTCATGATAAGGCACCGGAATATCTGAGTGAATGCCTTGTGATTCACAAGCCCAGGAGAATTCTGAGATCTCTCGAGTCGATAAGAATCTCTCCTCCTAAGTTTAGGCTTGCCACATTTGGTGGCCGCTGTTTTTCGGCTCAGGCGGCTCGATGTTGGAATGTGCTTCCACCTGAGTTGAAGAAAACCGAAGAACTCATGGTTTTTAAAAAACTGTTAAAAACACATTTATTTCCTAACATCACTTGATAAATATGTTGACCTACCCTTTTGACCCGGTTTCCCTGACCTGTCTTGTATGCTGATTCTGTTTAGTCATTCTGGTGGTGCACTGAGACCCATGGGTGTGTTGCACTTGAAAGAATGTATTTGATTTGATTTGATTTGATCCTACATCAAAGCAAAAAAATTCTCTTTCCGGTTTCTTACTAAACGCCCGCTCACTCCCTGCCCACCAAGATTATATTTTTTCTTTACTGTTAGATGAGAGCCCTGATATTATCTGTGTTACCGAAACCTGGTTATCACCTTCATCCACTCCTGATGTTGTGCAATGCCTCCCCTCTGGCTATTCTATTTTCCAGAAAGATCGCATTAGCTCCTCACCTGGTGGAGGCTTGGCCTTTATTGTTAAAGACCATCTTGTGGTTTCCATATTGCCCCTCCCTCAGACTTCCTTTATGGAAGCCCTTCTTCTCCGGCTTACCATTTCTGCATCCTTCAACTTAGTTTTTCTTCTCGTATACAGAGACCCCCCCCCCCCGGACCCTGCCTTTGCCCTTTCTTTTGTCAGTCTGGTCTCTGATTTGTTTTTGCAATATCCTCAACTTATTTTATTAGGCGACTTTAATGTGGGCGCCTATGATCCTTCTGACTCTCATGCTGCTTCTTTTCTTTCCTGCCTTAGTGATCTGGGTTTCTCACAATTAGTGAAGTTTCCTACCCACTCCAAGGGTCGGACCTTGGATCTCATTTTTACCTCTGTTAACATTATCCATCCTGCTCAGCCTATCACCGTATTGTGGACTGACCATTCCCTTATCCCATTCACTATCTCTCCTCCTGTCCCAGTTGCTCCTGCTAAGCTCCTACCAGTTCCACGTAGGAAGTGGAATTCAATTGATCTATTGCAAGTCAGTTCTGCTTTCTCTAATTTACTTAAGTCCCGTACTCAGTCAACTGCCAGCCCGATGCAACAATTCCATGACTGTTTACTCCATACCGCTGATCAAATTGCTCCTCTGCAGCCAGTTGTCCCCAGAAGACGCCCCCCTGCCCCCTGGTATACTCCCGCACTTCGTGCGCTTAGGCTTCTTTGCCGTCAGGCCGAACGCAAATGGCGTCTGTCCTACACTCCTACTTCCAGATCTTTCTATCGCGAACGCACCCGCGCTTACCATCAAGCCATCTCTGCTGCTAAAGCTCTTTACTATTCTGAGAGAATAGCCGCTTCTACTAACTCTTCGCGGGAACTGTTCGCAGTCGCTCGCGAACTCTCGTCCCTGCCAGCCCCCCGTTTTCCTTCTATTTCCCAAGAAGCCTGTGATGGCTTAGCCGCTTTTTTCCTTGACAAGATCATCAACATCCGCAGTAATATTTCTCAACTGTCTACCCACTGCTCTACCGACACCACTCTCTCGTGCTCGCCGTCGCAGACCCCTCTTGCATCCCCAGTTTTGCCCATATGGTCTTCTTTCCCTGTCTTTTCTTCTGATACTGTCCTTCATGCTTTACTCCATCTTAAGTCTGCTTCTCCTCTTGATCCTATCCCTCTGACAGTTATGCAGAAACTAGCTCCCTCACTCACTGAGCCTCTTACTGCTGCTGTCAACGACTGCTTCTCCTCTGGTCATATCCCGTCTGATCTTAAGCACGCCCTGGTGGTCCCCCTCCTCAAAAAAGCCTCACTTGATCCTGCTGTTTATTCTAACTATCGTCCTATCTCTCTCTTGTGCTTTCTTATGAAACTTCTTGAGTCCCTAGCCACCCCTCTGCTTCGGGACTTTCTAGAAACTAATTCTATTCTTGACTGCTTTCAGTCTGGTTTCCGGCCTGGAATGGGAACGGAAACCGTACTGGTGTCGGTGCTGGACGACCTTTCCCTGATCCGGGATAAAGGTGGCGTGGGGGCCCTGATACTCTTGGACCTTTCAGCGGCCTTCGACACCATCGACCATGCCACGCTCCTTTCCCGGATCGGGGAAGCTGGGATCGCCGGCGCCGCTCTAGAATGGTTCCGTTCCTTTCTATCTGGCCGCTCTATGTCTTTGTCTCTCCCTCCTTTTCGCTCGGCTTCCTTGCCTCTCACTTGCGGAGTCCCTCAAGGCTCTGCTCTTTCTCCTCTGCTCTTTAATCTTTATATCCGTCCCCTAGCTGAGCTCATCCGCTCCCATGGCTTTCACTTCTACTCGTATGCCGATGACACGCAGTTGCTCTTTCGCCTAGATTTGAACACCGCTGCCACTGCTGTCCGGCTGCGAGCGTGTTTGACTGCTATTGGTGAGTGGATGAATTCCAACTGGCTCAAGCTCAACGGGGACAAGACTGAACTCCTGGTGGTCGGCCCCCCTGATCTCTACACACTTTGGGACTCTTCTTTCTGGCCCCCTTCCTTTGGTCCTCTCCCCAAACCTTTACCTATGGTCAAAAACCTGGGTTTTCGCTTCCGCTCCGACCTTTCCTGCGACGCTCAAGTCGCCCATGTGTGCAGTCTAGGTTATGCCAAACTGAAGGTTTTACGCAAGATTTTACGCTTTATTCCTGCTCTTCATCGTCAAACCGTGGTCACTTCTACCATCATGGGCAGCCTGGATTATTGCAACGCTCTGTTCCTGGCACAGCCCAAGTTCCTTCTGCAACGCCTTCAGGTTCTTCAGAACTCCGCAGCCCGCCTTATTTTAGGCTTGTCCCGGCGAGATCACATTTCTGAGGGCCTTCGTGAGCTACATTGGCTTCCTGTAGCCTCACGTATTAAATTCAAATCCCTCTGCCTGGTTCATAGAGCCTTTTACAACCTAGGGCCCTCTTACCTGCAAGAAAAGTTCTGCAAGTATCTTCCAAGACGTCCCCTCCGTTCAGGGGGTCAGCTCTTACTTATCATTCCACGCTACTTCCGCGAGCGCTCTGGAGCCAGAGCCTTCTCCATCGTTGCTGCTCGCCTCTGGAATTCTCTTCCATTGGCGTTGAGAGCAACTCAATCTCACTCTGCCTTTCGCCAAGCTCTCAAAACTTACCTATTCTGAAACCAATCTTGCCTTTTTCCTGCCAAGTCCCTTTCTTTTCCCCCAGCGCCATGATGCCCTCGGGTGCCCGTGCGCTCCTTACAAATACTTGGTAAGATAAGATAAGATAAGATAAAAAGCACTCCGGGAAGTAAAGCGCAGTGATAGCGCTAACAGCAAGGACAGACTAGTCCTTCAATGTAATGCGAGCGGCCATCTTGGAA
>JASBQK010000004.1:0-10262 GCA_030264995.1 Desmognathus ocoee | reverse complement strand
AAAACGTCAGAGCCCTCCACGGGACCAGACGTGGTCCCAGTCTCCACTGCCAGTGCCGGAGTCTCATTGGAAGAACGCTTTAATGTACTCGCAGCCGAAAACCAATTGTTAAGGGCAGAACTCCTGGACCTGCGGACCCAAGTGGATCTTGGGGCCACTTTGGCACCTGGTATTGAAATTCCGGTGCAATTGGCACTTCCCGAAAGGTTTGCCGGCAACCCCGAAAGGTTCCAAATGTTTTTGAACCAATGTCACATCCAGTTCCTATACAAGGCCCGAGCCTTCACCTCGGATGCCGCCAAAGTCGCCTTCATACTCAGCAATTTGAGCGGAGACGCAGCAGCATGGGCCACGCCATTACTTACCCAAAACTCACCACTCCTATTAAATTATACCGACTTCGAGAAAGAACTCAAGTTAATGTTCTCAGAAAGACAAGCATCCAGGAATCGAGAGACGGAAATGTTGGAGTATTCCCAAGGGTCTCAAGATTTACGCACCTATATTGCCCATTTCAAGAGGATAGCGTCTGAGATAGACTGGAACGAGCCTGCTTTGTTGGCCCATTTCAGGAGAGGTTTGAGGGATGACCTGCAGGACGAACTTGCACACCAGGAACTACCTAGAACCCTGAACCGTATGTATGACGTGACTCTACGACTAGAAGCACGGATTCAAGAGAGAAAGAGTTACAAGAAAAGGGCCGGAGAAAGACAACGTTCAAACTATCGGACCATTCGTAGGACTCCTTCTAGCCCTAGCCCTCCTGAACCCATGCAGATAGGAGGACAGCGTGGACCCCTTTCGCCAAAGGAACGTAACAGATGCAGAGTGGAGATGTTATGCTTGTATTGCGGGGAGAAAGGACACTTCATCAGAGAATGTCCAGTCAGACCACGTACCAGCAGAAACGAGGGTCAGCGCACAGTAAAAGACGAGGCTCGCCCCTGAATAGGGACACAGGAACGAGCCAAATCAAGAAAACATGTCCCGAAGGAGTTCCTAGAATAGCCGGGATCTCCCCCCCCACCTCCCATTTCTACGTGCCAATGACCATCCAATGGGAAAAAGAGCCAGAACTACATACACTAGCCTTGCTTGACTCAGGGGCAGCGGGGAATTTCATTGATTTGGAGTATGCTCTTGCTGTAAACCTCACACTACTCACCAAAAGAACACCCATTCCAGCAAATTCAGTGGATGGAACCCCATTAAAAGGGGGACCCATATCACAGGAGTCAACAGAAGTGTCAGTAGACATAGGAGCCCATCACGAAGCTTTAAGATTTGATGTGATTACTGCCCCCCAATTTAAGATCATACTTGGGCTGCCCTGGCTGGAAGACCATAACCCCCACATAAACTGGAGAGACAGGATAATCACATTTTCGGACCCTGCTTGCCACTCTCACAGCGGCCCACCTACGGAAGAGAAATTTGAGGGGTGCCAGATCGACCCAAATCGAATCATTGCCCAGGTGGGGATACCATCAGAATACGAGGATCTGAAGGAAGCCTTCAGTGAACAAGCGGTGGAAGAGTTACCCCCACATAGGGCTTACGATTGCCCCATCGACTTACAACCGGGAGTGATGTTAGCCCCCGGCAAAATATATGCATTGTCCGGAAGAGAAAAGGAGACACTCACCACTTACATCACTGAAAGCTTGAGAAAAGGTTTTATACGTCCTTCCAGATCCCCTGCAGGGGCACCCTTGTTCTTCATAGAAAAGAAAGATGGCGGTGAACGACCGTGCGTGGATTATCGAGATTTAAACGCTAAGACCATTAGAAACCAGTATCCACTTCCATTAATCAAAACCCTATTAGAACAAGTCAGAGAGGCAACGATATTCTCAAAGTTGGATCTTCGCGGAGCGTACAATCTATTACGGATACGCTCCGGTGATGAATGGAAGACAGCTTTTCGAACCCAGATGGGTCACTTTGAATACCTGGTTATGCCCTTCGGCCTTTGCAACGCCCCAGCGGCATTCCAACATTTCATTGATGAGACCTTCAGCGACTATAAAGAGCAATTTGTAACAATCTACCTGGATGATATACTCATATATTCCAAAGGACTGGCTCAACACATTCAGCATGTACGATGCGTCCTGGCTAGATTACTGGAACATCAACTATATTGCAAGCTGTCAAAATGTCTTTTCCACGTAACAACTGTAGAATACTTGGGATATATTATTTCTCCCGGACATATTGCAATGGATCCGCGTAAGATTCAAGCCATACTGGATTGGCCCCTTCCAAATTCAGTAAAAGGAATCCAACGTTTCATGGGATTTGCCAACTTTTACAGAAGGTTCATTCAAGATTATTCCAAATATATGGCTCCCATAGCCGAACTTACCAAGAAAAACCAACTATTCTCCTGGAATGACAAGGCTAAGGAAGCTTTTCAGTACTTAAAAGAATGTTTTACCATCGCCCCCATACTCCAACAACCAGATCCGGCAAAACAGTATACCCTAGAAGCAGATGCTTCCGATCAAGCCCTAGGAGCGGTTCTTTCTCAATGGAGTGACGAAGAGAAGCATTTACTTCCAGTAGGGTACTTTTCCCGCAAGTTGTTACCTGCTGAAAAGAACTACACCATTTTGGAGAAAGAGCTTTTGGCAGTAAAGGATGCATTCACGGAATGGCGGCATCTATTGGAAGGAACCAGACTCCCCGTCAAGGTCTTTACTGACCACAAGAATCTCCTCCATTTTAAGTCTTTAAGGTGCATCAACCAGAGACTCACTAGATGGTTCCTTTTCCTGTCTAGGTTTCACTTCGAGATAACCCATATCCCTGGAACTAATCAAGTGAAAGCAGACGCCTTATCCCGGCAGTTCCATGTAGAGGAATCCGAAGAGGAACCTCCCTTGTTTTTTCAAGAACATCAGTTTGTAAACAGTGTATCAGCGACGGGTTTCCTAGAGATGGTTACAAGGTATAACCAGGAACATCCTCCACAAGATAACTTCGTGACTTTGAACCGTTTAGAGGAAAAGAAGGGCCTATGGTTCAAGGATAAAAGATTGTACATAGCCGATCCAAAACTACAAGAGGACATCTTTCAAGGGGCCCATAACTCTCTCCTTGCAGCCCATGGAGGCACCACTAAGACATGGCATCGCATCCGAGGACTGTTTTGGTGGCCGGCTTTACATGAGTACGTTCAAAGAAGAGTGTCCGAATGTGACATGTGTGCCCGCGGGAAGCATACTCCAGGGAAAACCGCAGGTAAATTACACCCTATCGAGATCCCTCCCGAACCATGGCACACCATATCTTGGGATTTAACCACCGATCTTCCTGTCTCACAAGGTAATACCACCATTCTTACGGTGGTGGACTATTATTCTAAATCGGCACATTTTATTCCATGTAAGAAAATACCCAGCGCTAGAAAACTGGCAGAGATATTTATCAAAGACATCGTGAGACTTCATGGCCTACCGTCAGTCATCATTTCCGACAGAGGGAGCCAATTTACCTCGGCATTTTGGAAAGCTATCTGTGAGAGTCTACAGGTTAAACCTAGGTTTTCAACGGCATACCATCCCCAAACCGATGGCCAAACAGAGAGAACACAACAAACACTACAACAAATGCTGCGTTGTTGCATCCTAGCAACACCTACCAAATGGTGTTCCGTACTACCAGCCATCGAGATGGCTTATAACACTTCTTTCCATACTGCAATCGGGACAACACCTTATCACTGTTTATATGGCTACCATCCTCGCACATTACCCGAACACTTGTCGTCTTCGAGCACAGACGAAGCCAAGGATTTCCATGAAAACCTAAGAAAAGTACAGAACGAGACCTATGCTTTTTTAACCAAAACAAGGCACGCCATGAAAACCACTCAGGATCGACACAGAAAAGAAGCTCCGTCCTATCAAGTTAATGACTATGTGTGGTTGTCAACGAGGAACCTTCCACTCCCGGGTTCACACAAGTTGAAACCCAGATATATGGGTCCGTATCGAATCATCGAGATATTATCACCGTTAGTGGCAAGACTCGCCCTTCCCAAGAAATGGCAGGTTCACAATTCTTTCCATGTGTCATTACTAAAACCCGCCAGAGATCCTGGGGTTAGGAGGTCTTCGGGAGGGGATAATGTTGTACATCAGAGTGCGTCTGAAGAATCGTACTCGGACTCCGACGAGACTACCCAACATACCTCCGAAGGCTCCGATGATACTGCTGCCCCTGACGGGATTACCGGACCAGTTTCGCCGGATACGCCGCAAGATACCCCGCCGGATACGCCAAGTTCCATGGCCCCACCGGACCCACCAAGGTCTAGCACTGATCCACAATGCTCGGGGAGACATCGGGTACGACAGCCGACGGTCCCGTACCAATCCCGGTACCCACTACGTTCTCGAGGGAAGAAGGAGTCGGACTGCGTTAAGGGGAACACATCCTGCAACATTTGGTTCCCTCAACCTGGTTTCTGTACGGATCTAATAGGAAGTGACACCAGACCGGAAGTACCTCCGGCTGGCGGCGGAATGGATGCCATTTAAGAAATCACAGCAGGAAGACTCGCTGCTTCGCTACTGGATTCCCGTAGTCAGCCCCCCTAATCTAGTTAGGGACTTCCCTTGGATTCCTGTACCCTCGCTAGCGCATTTCTGAGCAGCGTTTTGTGTGGTGAGGTACTCTGTTGGCTTTCCGCCCCGCCTGCTGTTTTTTTCTGTTTTTCACTTTTCTCTGCTGGTTAAGTTCATAGTACGTTACAGTTTTGAACCTTGTATGTTTTGTGCTTGCCTGTTTTTTTTCCCTTCATACTCAGGAAGGGTTTTTTTCAGGTTGTGGCTCAGCAGAACTTCATCTAAAATCTGCCACTTATCCCCGGGCTCCCCATTGCTGTCTGTGCTTCATACCAGACAAGCGTGTGGTGGCAGGTGGACTCCTGGCACTTGGCATCGCACATCTGACCAGACCTGGACAGATAGCGAAGCCCTCTAAAAATGTCAGAGCCCCCCACGGGACCAAACTTGGTCCCAGTCTCCAATGCCAGCGCCGGAGTCTCATTGGAAGAACGCTTTAATGTACTCGCAGCAGAAAACCAGTTGTTAAGGGCAGAGCTCCTGGACTTGCGAACTCAAGTGGATCTTGGGGCCACTTTGGCACCTGGTATTGAAATTCCGGTGCAATTGGCACTCCCCGAAAGGTTTGCCGGAAACCCCGAAAGGTTCCAAATGTTTTTGAACCAATGCCACATCCAGTTCCTATACAAGGCCCGAGCCTTCACCTCGGATGCTGCCAAAGTCGCCTTCATCCTTAGCAATTTAAGCGGAGACGCCGCAGCATGGGCCACACCATTACTGACCCAAAACTCACCGCTTTTATTAAATTACGCCGATTTCGAGAAGGAACTCAAAATGATGTTCTCAGAAAGACAAGCATCAAGAAATCGAGAGACGGAAATGTTGGAGTATTCCCAAGGGTCTCAAGATTTACGCACTTATATTGCACATTTCAAGAGGATAGCGTCGGAGATAGACTGGAACGAACCCGCTTTGTTGGCCCATTTCAGAAGAGGACTGAGAGATGACCTACAGGACGAACTTGCACACCAGGAATTACCCAGAACCTTGAACCGCATGTATGATGTGACTCTGCGACTAGAAGCCCGGATTCAAGAGAGAAAGAGTTATAAGAAAAGAACGGGAGAAAGACAACGTCCAAATTATCGTACCATTCGTAGGACTCCCGCTAGCCCTAGCCCTCCGGAACCCATGCAAATAGGAGGACAGCGTGGACCCCTTTCACCAAAGGAACGCAACCGCCGCAGAGTGGAGATGTTATGCTTGTATTGCGGGGAGAAAGGACACTTCATCAAAGATTGTCCAGTCAGACCAAGTACCAGCAGGAACGAGGGTCAGCGCACAGTAAAAGACGAGGCTCGCCCCTGAATAGGGACACAGGAACGAGCCAGATCAAAGAAACATGTCCCGAAGGGGTTCCTAGAATAGCAGGTATCTCCCCCCCCACCTCCCATTTCTACGTACCAATGACCATCCAATGGGAAAAAGAACCAGAACTACATACCCTAGCCTTGCTTGACTCGGGGGCAGCGGGGAATTTCATTGATTTGGAGTATGCCCTTGCTGTAAACCTCACACTACTCGCCAAAAGAACACCCATTCCAGCGAATTCAGTAGATGGAACCCCATTAAAAGGGGGTCCCATATCACAGGAGTCGACAGAATTGTCGGTAAACATAGGAGCCCATCACGAAACTTTACGATTTGATGTGATTACTGCCCCCCAATTTAAGATCATACTTGGGCTACCCTGGCTGGAGGACCATAATCCCCACGTAAACTGGAGAGAGAGGATAATCACATTTTCAGATCCTACTTGCCAATCGCACAGCGTCCCACCTACGATAGCAGAGAAATTTGAAGGGTGCCAGATCGACCCTAATAGAATCATTGCCCAGGTGGGGATACCATCAGAATACGAGGACCTGATGGAAGCCTTCAGTGAACAAGCGGTGGAAGAATTACCCCCACATAGGGCCTACGATTGCCCCATCGATCTACAACCTGGAGTGATGTTAGCACCCGGCAAAATATATGCGTTGTCCGGAAGAGAAAAGGAGACCCTCGCCACCTACATCACTGAAAGCCTGAGAAAGGGTTTTATACGTCCCTCCAGATCCCCTGCAGGGGCGCCCTTGTTTTTCATAGAAAAGAAAGATGGGGGTGAACGACCGTGCGTGGACTACAGAGACTTAAACGCTAAGACCATTAGAAACCAGTACCCGCTTCCATTAATCAAAACCCTATTAGAACAAGTCAGAGAGGCAACGATATTTTCCAAGTTGGATCTTCGCGGAGCGTACAATCTATTAAGGATACGCTCCGGCGATGAATGGAAAACAGCTTTTCGGACCCAAATGGGTCATTTCGAATACCTAGTTATGCCGTTCGGCCTTTGCAACGCTCCAGCGGCATTTCAACATTTCATTGATGAGACCTTTAGCGACTATAAGGAGCAGTTTGTGACAATCTACTTGGATGACATACTCATATATTCCAAGGGACTGGCTCAACACATCCAACATGTAAGATGCGTCCTGACTAGATTACTGGAACATCAACTATATTGTAAGCTGTCAAAATGCCTCTTCCACGTAACAACAGTAGAATACTTGGGGTATATTATCTCTCCCGGACACATCGCCATGGATCCACGTAAGATTCAAGCCATACTGGATTGGCCCCTCCCGAATTCGGTGAAAGGAATCCAACGCTTCATGGGCTTTGCCAACTTTTATAGAAGGTTCATTCAAGATTATTCCAAGTATATGGCTCCCATAGCCGAACTTACCAAGAAAAACCAACTGTTCTCCTGGAATGACAAAGCTACGGAAGCCTTTCAGTACTTAAAGGAGTGTTTTACCATCGCCCCCATACTCCAACAACCAGATCCGGCAAAACAATATATTCTAGAGGCAGATGCTTCCGATCAAGCCTTAGGAGCGGTTCTTTCTCAATGGAGTGACGAAGAGAAACATTTACTTCCCGTAGGTTACTTTTCCCGCAAATTGTTACAAGCCGAAAGGAACTACACCATATTGGAGAAAGAGCTTTTAGCGGTGAAGGATGCCTTCGCAGAGTGGCGGCATCTATTGGAAGGAACCAGACTCCCCGTAAAGGTCTTTACTGACCACAAGAATCTCCTCCACTTTAAGTCTTTACGATGCATCAACCAGAGACTCACGAGATGGTTCCTTTTCCTATCTAGATTTCATTTCGAGATAACCCATATCCCTGGAACCAATCAAGTGAAAGCAGACGCCTTATCCCGGCAGTTCCATGTAGAGGAATCCGAGGAAGAACCTCCCTTGTTTTTTCAAGAACATCAGTTCGTAAACAGTATCTCCGCTACTAGTTTCATAGAGATGGTTACTAGATATAACCAGGAACATCCTCCTCAAGATAACTTCGTGACTTTGAACCGCTTGGAGGAAAGGGAGGGCCTATGGTTCAAGGATAAAAGACTGTACATAGCAGATACCAATCTACAAGAAGATATCTTTCAAGGGGCCCATAACTCCCTCCTTGCAGCCCATGGAGGCACCGCTAAGACATGGCATCGCATCCGCGGTCTGTTTTGGTGGCCGGCTTTACGTGATTACGTTCAAAGAAGAGTGTCCGGTTGTGACATGTGTGCCCGCGGGAAGCATACCCCAGGGAAAACCGCAGGTAAACTACACCCAATCGAGATCCCTCCCGAACCGTGGCACACCATATCTTGGGATTTGACCACCGATCTCCCTGTCTCACAAGGTAACACCACCATTCTTACAGTGGTAGACTATTTTTCCAAATCAGCACATTTTATTCCATGCAAGAAAATACCCAGCGCTAGAAAACTGGCAGAGATCTTTATCAAAGACATCGTGAGACTTCATGGCCTGCCGTCAGTCATCATTTCCGACAGAGGGAGCCAATTTACCTCAGCATTTTGGAGAGCTATCTGTGAGAGTCTACAGGTTAAACCCAGGTTTTCGACAGCATACCACCCCCAAACAGATGGCCAATCGGAAAGAACACAGCAAACACTACAACAAATGCTGCGTTGTTGCATACTAGCAACACCTACCAAGTGGAGTTCTGTTTTGCCAGCCATTGAGATGGCTTATAACACTTCTTTCCATACTGCAATCGGGACCACACCTTATCACTGTTTATATGGCTATCATCCTCGCACCTTACCCGAGCACTTGTCGTCTTCGAGCACAGACGAAGCTAAGGATTTCCATGAAAACTTAAGAAAGGTACAGAATGAGACCTATGCTTTTTTAAACAAGACAAGGCACGCCATGAAAACCACTCAGGATAAACACAGAAAAGAAGCTCCGTCATATCAAGTTAATGACTATGTCTGGTTGTCATCAAAGAACCTTCCCCTTCCGGGTTCACACAAGTTAAAACCCAGATATATGGGTCCGTATCGAATCATTGAGATCTTATCACCTTTAGTGGCAAGACTCGCTCTTCCCAAGAAATGGCATGTTCACAATTCTTTCCATGTTTCGTTACTAAAGCCCGCCAGAGATCCTGGGGTTAGGAGGTCTTCGGGAGGGGATAATGTTGTACATCAGAGCTCGTCTGAAGAATCATCTGAGGACTCCGACGCTACTACAACCCAACAGGGACCGGACACACATACCCCTGACATAGTAGCACCCAAGTTGGATAACGTACCTCAAGGGGTTAACGGACCAGGCACAACCCCGCCGGATCCGCCAAGCTCCGTGACCCCGCCGGACCAGCCGAGCTCCGTGACCCCGCCGGACCAGCCGAGTTCCAGCACTGACCCGCAGTGCTCGGGGAGACATCGGGCAAGACAGTTGACGTTCCCGTCCCAGTCCCGGTATCCACTACGTTCCCGGGAGAGGAAGGATCCGGACCGCATTCTGGGGAACACATCCGGTAACACTTGGTTCCCTCACCATGGTTTCTGTACGGACCTAAAGGAAAGTGACACCAGACCGGAAGTAGCTCCGGCCGGCGGCTGCATGGATGCCATTTAAACAATCACAACAGGGAGCCTCGCTGCTTCGCTACTGGATTCCCGTAGTCAGCCCCCCTAATCATAGTTAGGGCCTTCCCCTGGAATTTCTGTACTCTCGTTACCACGATCTTCTGAGTGGCAGCTGTGCGGTGAGGTACTCTGTTGGCATTCAGCACCGCTTGCTAATTTTTGGTTTTTTCCTGTGCTTGTTCAGTATATTATCCGTTAAAGTTTTGAACCTTGTCAGTTTTTGTGTTTACCTGTTTTTTTTCCCTTCAAGCTCAAGAAGGGTTTTTTTCAGGTTGTGGCTCACCAGCAGAACGTCATCAAAAAATCTGCCACTTATCCCCGGGCTCCCCATTGCTGTCTGTTGTTCTTTCCAGACAAGCGTGTGGTGGCAGGTGGACTCCTGGCACTTGGCATCGCGCATCTGACCTGGCCTGGACACTTGTACGCTTTGATACTTCTTTGGGACTCTTGTGTGTTTATGCTCAAGACGTTACTTTGTTTCTACACCCACTACATGATTGCAGCTCTTCCTGTGGTCTCCTTCATTAGTGAGACTGTGTGTGTACTAGAACACGTCCCCTCGGGGATTCTTCTCAAGACGCCACAGGAGACTGGTATCGTGCCTTCAAGATTACACTGCACCCGGTATAGAACATTAAGGGGGCGTATTTTAGGTGAGTGCTGGTTTTTCA
>JASBQK010000003.1:0-14751 GCA_030264995.1 Desmognathus ocoee | reverse complement strand
ATTTTTTGCACAAGGAGAAAGGGTTTCCCTAGCTCTCTAGCTTCTGGAAGGGCGTAGAAAAAAGGAACTGATGTAAGGGGTCCCTGCTGGTGCTTATATAGGTGGGTAGAGGATGCCATTCTACTGGTACCCGACGTCGGCTGCAGCCTATCGACGCCCGAGGTCTATGTCGTGCACCAGCATCAGACCCCTAAAGAGGGGGCTCTGAAAAGTCTTCAGCTCTCCATTGGAACCAGTGAGATCACGTGGTTCATGATGAGGATTCCGGAAACCCACTATCCATTAGAAAAATATGATCACGTTTCTGAGGCAAGGAGATCTTTGGGGTGGATTACGGTAGAACAAGCAGCAACTGCCAGGCTTTGCATTTGGGCTGGAGAGCAGCACACAGCCAAGGGTCCAAATACCTCCAGGCCTGGTTTCATTAGCCTCCGAGATCTCGTCCCAACTTCAGAAGTAAGTAGCTGCAAGATACCAACACAAACATTTTGCCTATTGTGATAAGCGCAAGGGCACAGAAAATGGCAATGTAGGCATTTTTCATAAATATGTATCTTAATGCAATGTCAATCGATGGCGGGGTGAGGGCAATAATACTGTAATACCAAAATGGTCATGAAAGGGCAAAAGAAAGATTACAGGTATGTGGAAAGGCACTAAGGCACCCATTACATCGATGAGCTGCTCAGGTGAATCTCCTCTGTAAGTAGGCCGGGCCATTGCCATTCAGCAGCCTGACTACAGGCGGAGCGCAGAGACAAGCGCCAGCGCTAGTGGCAACTAGCGCTGGCGGAGAGGTAGCGCCCAGCACAGAACAAGTCCGGCGAAGTGCGCACACAAAACGCAACACCCAGGTGGCCCGGCAGCGCCCTGCAACTCAGCGCCCCAGCACCAAACCGTGCGCGGGTGCAAAAGCACGCAGCGCCAGCGCAAAACATGACCCAGGCCACACCGCCAAGAAAAATAAATACCGCCCAAGTACAAATCAAGCCAGCAGTGGGCGTTACACAAAACCAGCGCAAACAGAAGACCCAGTTGTGGGAAGGTCTTAAGAGCACACGCTCCACGTCAAACGCCGTGCACAGAGGCTGCACAGCTGACTGCACTGGCGCCAACCCCGAACCACACAACAAACAAACACAGCAACACACCCGTCTGGAAAGGTAGATCCCTATCCTCTCAGCGCTGAAGGGACAACAGTACCCTCACCTGCTACACGTATCAGGCAGCGATACAAAAGACCACCATAAAAAAAACGATAACATTCCCTGCAATAGCAGTCCTCTCTGAAACTGGAACCCCAACACTGGGAGAGACAGACATATGCCCCATAGCAGCACCAAGGAGCCCAAGACAAAGGACAGTGCCAATTGTGAAGTCTGCAACAGAGTGCACTCCAAACATATAGGACAATCCTATCTGCCACAACTAGCCACTACAGATTCACTCTGCAATACACCATTTAATCAGTGTAAACCATACCAACTGCATGTGCAGGTGTCCACTAACAAATAACACAGGAGTACCAACAGACAGCAACCTACATCCAGCCCATCCCACCAATGGCAGAATACCTACATTACCTCCGGCGTACACGTCACCGGCGCTGGAGAATGCAGAGGGCCCCACGGATACCACGCCAACGTACAAATGTTTTTGCTATGTCTGCTGAAGAGGTGCATCGGTTATACAGATTCCCGCCTGAAACCATCCTGGAAATCGTACGTGCAATAGAACAGGACATAACCCCTACAACACAACGAGGTGACCCATTACCAGCACTATTGAAAGTATCAGTGACCCTGCAGCTGTTAGCTACAGGAACATTCCAGTCTGGAGTAGCCCAATGCATGGGAATAGCACAGCCAACATGCAGTAAAGTGCTACATCAAGTCATACCTGCAATAAACATGAAGCTAAGGTACCTGGTGAGCATGCCGCAAACATGGGAGGACATGAGACAAATCAAGCAGGGATTCTACAGCATGCATGGTATGCCAAACACCATTGGTGCCATTGATGGTACACACATCCCATTGAAAACACCATCTACTAATGCACATGTCTACTACAACCGACGTGGCACAACAAGCATAAATGCACAGCTGATCTGCGATGCCTCCTGTAGATTCCTAAATGCCAACATCACCATGCCAGGGTCCACTCATGATTCCTTTGTGCTCCATCAGTCCTGTATCTACCAGCAGTTTGAAGCTGGAGTCTATGGAACTGCATGGTTACTGGGTAAGTAGCAAAGGGCCACCACACATCACACGATTATACATGTCATGGTGTTCACCTGTTGTGTATAACCTAACACACCGACAGCACAACTCCACCTGTGCATACCTCCAGTCCTACTAAAGAACCAAACCAAGGCAAAGCTTGTAGTTGACAGGAAAGCGACCCCTATTGTTAGTAGGACAGTGGCAGAACGAAGTAAGTTGGATAACAATAACCAAAGCCAACATGACATGAACATCATCCCATCTATGTACGCTAGCCTCCAGAACACATTGGGAGGTGGGAGTCCATCACTCTCCACAACTGGAAGCTGGGAGTGAACAGATACATGTGAACAGAAACATCAATCCTCCCCATTGTGCATAAGCTGTGTTAATCCAAAACATGACATCCCAAATAACCATGACATGTGGCTACAGATCAACTTAACTTGTAAGTAACAGGCTCCCACTGATCAAATAGCAACAGCACTGCTAATCCCCAATACTAGATGGGAGCATGGTCAAACTCAGTGATTATATCTGTGAGCACTAGGCAGAATCACATCAAACAAACTGGCTGCAAAACTGCACTTCTGAGACCATGTACCACTACAGACATATCATCATCTGCAAGATAAACACACACACATGCACACATAGGCACACATATGGAAGGATACATACACAGATCTCTGGCATGAACACCAGATGTATCTGCACATCCATCCATCAACCACTCATGCATCACTGTACCCTTGTTGTAATAGCAGACAAATGTGGGTATAGATGTCTGATGATGTCTGTCAACCCTTTGCATGTGTCTCAGCTGTAGTCCACTCAGAATATTACCCTTCTCAGATCCCGACCATGTGCGACCGAACATAGTGCCTCGGTTCACTCATCATGTATCCCTGACAAAAAAACTCCTTCAAAGTGGCAGAAAGCTGCTGGTGCAAGACCATCTATTCTATGCACAGATCCCATCATATTGCTCAACCAACCACTCTGCCATGAAATATGGTAATACCAAACACTACTCTCACCAGGCTATTCTGAGCCTGATTAACTGTTTATGGTGGAGTGGCAGCTCCCCACTCCATAGGCGGAACTTGCTCTCCGTACACCAGCACAAGGCCTGTGTAAACGCCAATCAGACCTGTGAACACAGACAATAATATTTTGAATAAAAGTCCCCCTCTAGATGCCAGTTCACTGTGTAATCCCCCAGACCACAACGTTACTACTGCAACTTGCTCTGACTCTGCTAACATGTTGTCCACGTCCACCCACGTGCCCCCTGAACTAATGTCAGAGCCCCAGCCATACCTGAAGTACTAATCCCCCCTGGAACTCCCATTGGTTTCACAGAATGTACAAAAAACTGTCCTCAGCTAGCTTCAGTGATCAATCACTCCCTGGCTCCATGGCACATCCCTTGGACTCGTACACACATCCTGGTGACCTGCACACTGAAAAAGCCATCCCTGGAAGAGTACCTCCCATCCAACTATTGTTCCAGCTCCTAGTGAAAGCCAAGGAAACAGTTGCCACCCCACAGCTATGAACATATTGTTAGCACTCCAAACCTTGTGAACCATAACAATCTGGTGGCTGCATGTTCATGGGCACTGATTCTGTCCTTGTGTCTGTACCTGATGAACTGCACATGCTGGCGTGGGGTGGTGATACTGCTGGATCCATACCAGATGTTGAGGCCAATGGTGTTGAAATCCAGCATTGACCACAACATCATGTATGTACAACAAATATGTGTTCACAAGCAGTAAATTACGTACAAGACATGCCTACCGAATGCCATGCACAGGCAGTATAGGCACATATTGAACCAAGAGAATATAAACTATCCCACTATTGGAGATGTCACATGTCAATTTATGTGTGTACCAAGCCATAATACCATGTATGTATGATTTCATCTACAGGTGACAGTGGATACCCACTCAAGCCATACCTCTTGACCCCCATCAGCAATCCACGAACACAAGCTGAGCAACGCTACAACAGTGCACATAGCAGAACCAGAGTGGTCATAGAACGGGCCATTGGCATCCTCAAATCACGATTCCGTTGTCTGGATGTGTCTGGTGGCTCAATGCAGTACCATCCACGGTTCGTATGCAGCATGGCACTCACCTGTGTCATACTGCACAACCTTGCCCATGCCAGGGGACTACCACCACCAGATGAAATCCCCATGCAGCCACAAGAAGGGGATATACCAAGGCGCAGGCAGCAGCAAACACCAGCTGGCATCGTTGTACGGAATGCACTCATCCAAGATTGTTTTGCATAATAACACCACAACAAGAAGACAGATGATGCTTACAGTGACTTTATTATCCACATGAAACCATGATTGCACATTAACAGTCATGTGACCCCATGACATGTGGAAGAACATAGTATTAAACAGAGTACGTGGGGACAATATGAGTAGAGGCTACTATAACAAACATGCAAAATGAAAAACCACTCGGGTGAAATTTCGAGTAAATCAGAGCCACTGGGAATACCTCTGGTCCATTGTACTCCCATCTATATTTTGCCATGCAGGTACCATTACTCCAGATTGAGGCCAATATGCAAATTAAACTAATGGCAGCGGTCAGACCAATTTTCCTATGGCTCTCACTCTTTCTGCACACGATTGCTTACAATCCCCCAGACCGCCCTTGGCTTTGTTGTGCCCCCTCAGTGAGGCTTCGGTTGCATCTTTAGCCACAGCAATCCCCGGGACCAATGTCTGGCCATACCTGTCCCACTTTGGGTGATGTTGGTAAAACACAATTACTTGATGGATGATAGCTTGAATGAAACGGAGCCACTGTGAACCCCCTACATCAAGTAAATGTGTTGTACTAACATCACCCCAAGAGCACTGGGTATGGCCAGACATCGGTCCCGGGGATAGTAGTGGCTAGAGATGCAACCGAAGCCTCACTGTGGCGGCCCAATAAAGCCAAGGGTGGTCTGGGGGATTGTAAGCAATCTTGTGCTGAATGAGTGAGAGTCATAGTAAAAGTGGTCTGACTGCTGCCATTAGTGGTGTCAGAACAAATGTGCATATTGGCTTCACTCTGGAAGTAATGGCACATGCAGGGCAAATTATAAATGTGAGTAAAATGGGCCAGAGGTGTTCCCAGTGGCTCAGAACAAATAAATAATACATCCATCCGAAATATGTGTATTTGGCATTATAAACTATGACAGCAATCATATGAAAGTAAAAGCAAAAAAGGATGCAACATGGCGATGGCCAAAGCACTGAGAACAGTGCAATAAACAGAACGCTTATTCTGGAGAAAGAAAACTATGTGACATAGCAAACATCACTGATCTGACATTGATGGCATGTACAGACAGCTCCCATGCATGTCACACATTAAGGCCAACCGGTGAATACCCTGGTCACTTGACATACTATAATGTCTAGCACATCATGTCGTAATGGTGCCTATACCCTTGGTGTCAGGGTTATAGAGGACAGCACTAATACCATTATGCACATCTACCACATGTACTGAAGCATAACTGTGTGTGTCTGCACATGCCTGCATGTGCAGTCAGCTACACGGGCCTTTACGGACAATGAGCAGAAAAACTGCTCCACATGCAATCAGCATAACTACAGCAAAGCAATATAAAGCCACATAAAGTAAAATAGGTATTCACACATTTTAAGCTCTTATTTATACATGTCTGGTCATTTCACAACATTATCACAGAAGGCCATCCCCTAAATGAAAATGCAAACATCTGCTATCAAATTTTTAACCCTCCTTATTGAACATAGCATCACCTCCATACATTGACCCCTACAGATGGGCACATCATGGGAACAGTGGCTGGGGACTACCATGTGAAGAGGTAGGAGAGTGTGTTGGCTGTGGTGGCCCTGCACGGCGCCGTCGTGCTCTACGTGTAGGAAGTGCTGGTGGGACTTGCATGCCACCAGGCAGATATGGCAATCCCTCACCCCTGCCAGCATATGCCTGTCCATGATACATGTTGGCTTGGTGATACATGGGGAAACTGTTGTTAGGTTGGGGCAACTGGGGTTCCATGTACCGCGGTGCATAGGCCACAGCACCTGCATCACCCTGTGACTGATTCTCAGGTACATGTGGATGTCGGTAATTGGGTGGGAAAGTCCCCAATTGCCAATCTGGGTCCCCACCAGGATGTGCCTGTCGGACAAGGTTGATAAGAGAGGTCTGGTTGGTAGACAACTGGTTCAAGATATCTGTGACTATGGTCTCGTTCTGACGCATGGCAACTAATGGCTGGATGTATGTTGGCAGACTCCCATGCAATGTATCACGGACACCTCGCAATGCCTCCACCAAGCTATGTGTCTGCGTGTGCACCAGTACCCTATGCTCCCTAGTATCACGTGCCTGGGCTGCATGTCTGTTACTGGCAGCACGGAATGCCCTCACTGTCTGAAGGTACATTGATCTTTGATAATCAACACACAGTTGTTGTGTGGTGTACAGACGGCTGAGTATAGACAGTTGCCGCCTCTGACCATCTAATATGTCCTCATCCATCTCTGCACCAGCCTGAGCCAGCCGTGGACCGGTGCCCCTTGCTCCTGGTCTGACTGAGCCAATGGGCCTGACTGTGCATACACCCTGTGTATTGGAATGAGTTGGTCTAGAAGGCACGGTATTGCAAGTGGTTGATGTGGACATGGCAACGGTTTGTATGCAAGATGTAGACCTGTTACCATGGGTGGCAGAGATGCCAGAGGTGCATATGGCAATGGATTGGGAGGGGACAGTATGGACCGGAATAACGGCAGCACGTGCATGTGAGAGTGCACTGCCTGATGTAGGGATAGATGTGGCATGGCTCTGTCCCATGACCTCACCATACAAAGTGACCAGCCCACCATCTCCTGCACGTGTTGTGTGACAGGGCATTGCTACATCATGAGACAAGCTTGATGTCATAACCACACCAGGAGGAACAGGCAACATGCAAACAGTATTTGCCACAGAATTGGTACATGTGGATGTGCCACTCTTTGATGTGACCATTGGCAAACCAGTATGACACACCCTCCCAGTAGGTTGTGTGGCAATGGTGGTCTGTTGTCCACTGCTAAGTCCTACAACATGTGCACTCTGTGGATGTGATACACCAGAAGGACCAGCAATTTCCAAAGCCGCTCTGTCGGCATTTACAGCTCTTACAGCATGGCGACTCATTCCTGATGTTCCAGGTTGCTCACCATCCTCGTATGTTGCAACACAACTGTCTGTTGTTCTTAGCACTTCTTGTGATCCTGACATTGTGGATGCACCTGCTGAGAGAATGGAGGTAGGTATCAGATGTGCACAGGCTATGACACAACACTCAGCTTCATAATCAGTGTGAAAAGGTGAACCACAATCTGTACCACAACATGCACTTGCTCTTAGTAAGTGATTACGTACACAAGCCCTCCATGTACCATGGCAATGTCATGATACCATAGTGAAGCACATAGACAGCTCAGCAGGGTCTCTGGCAGGTGATGTGACATGCAGTCACCAACATCACTGATGTTCGACACACATGGATGAATACCCTGTCGATGTACACATTACATTAATGCTACCTCAGTTCTCATGCTGTCAGTCTCAGCATTAATGCTATGCATGTACCCATGATAAGTAGCACGGTTCCACAACATGAATACGTCAACTTACAGCTGCAGTGTGCCTCTATGTATTGAAAGATTGATCAATTTCGTGTCAGCAATGCGCCTATGGCCTCAGACATATGGCCACAGCAGGTGGACCAATTACAATTGATTGGTAGGCCAACAATGTAGCAGTAAGTTTGCTTTCGGGGTGAGTCAGATCGCACTTCCCACTCACCCCGAGGAATGGTGTCAGGGAATCCTTTCATGACACCAGTCCTCAGAAGGGTATGCACATTGGGCATTGCAGTAAGCCCAGTAGGAAGCAACTGAGTGAAGGTGGTATTGTAGGCAGTGATACACTGTTGAGGCCAGGATTCTGCACTAGGAGCCACTGGCTTGTTTCTGGTTGAAGCGGGGGACTAGGGGCATGTTGTCATTGCAGGACCAGAGGATGCAGGTGAAGGGGCAGCATGGAATGGGGGCACATACGTAGGTGGGGGCAGTACCGGAATGTCTGCAGCAGCCCATGGCACATGGTTTGATTTATAGGGGCTGCTTGACTGGAAGGTAAAACCTGGCCTACCAACGATTGGTCTCACTGGCCCTATCCCAGCACTACCCTCACTGTCTAGCCTGAGGGTCTGCATTTCATGGCGGTATAGTTTGGAGGCAACTCACAGTACGACTAAACAATGTGGCTTTCATAGGTGTGAGCTAATACGCTGAGGAGGAGATGGTGGCGTTGACTTGAGCAGTCAAGGACAGGACAGTGCAAGATAGATGGCCAGCCTTTCCACTATTTCCAATATGTGGTTAGCGTTGCTGGAGATGAGGAGGGTGGAGGAATAGGGGATGAGAACTGTATGGCAGTGGGGGCTGACAACAACTACAACTTGCGTACTGTCAACATCCAGGGAGAGAGAGTGCTCTGCCATGCATGGCATAATGATTCCGTTGATTTTGTTCAGTGTAATTGAGGCAAAGGAGTGGATGCCTGTGAGGGGGACATGGACTTCAGTGTCACCAGCAAGGGATGCGTAGGTTACCCCCAAGGTGTCAAGCCAGGGGATAAAAGGATCGGTTGCAATGTTGAACAGTGTAGAACTGGTACAAGGAACCTGTGGTTTATCACAATAGATATGGCAAGGGTCAGCTGACTCAACTCATCTAAGACCCTAGAGGTCATGTCTGGGGGATTGGAGGCAATCCTATCGCCAGTCACTGTAGAGAAGCTGACAGTGTAGGTGAGTCATTTACAGAGGATGCGGTGGTCCTACAGATCAAACGGAACAGAGACCTTAAGGAGGAGGATTGTGGCCATGCATCCAGATTCACAGATTCTGCCAAGCTGGAATCATCAGTCCAGCAGGGCTGTGTCAGACTGGGGGGTGAGGGGGGTGAGGGGCGGGTGCAGATGCCAGATTGCCTAGAGGCAATCTGGCTGTCCTCTGGGTAGAGCAGGATCAGGAGAGCAGGATCTGGAGATAGTCTGCCTATGGATTAGTCTGAGTTAAGGGACATTAGAGAAGTGATGATGGTTGTTGGGGAATGAGGGTTTAAGGGTGTATTTGCTGAGGATGGGGGTGACCCATGCATTATCTATGGATGTTGGTATGGTAAAAGAGCTGTTATAGGTATTGATGTAAGTGATGATGGGGGGAGCAGGTGTGTTGGTGGTACATTAGAATGAAGGTGTTGTGCAGGTGTTACGTTCACAGGGGGAGGGTATAAAGCCTCAGTAAATAGGGATGTTGAGGTAATGGACATCAATTGCCAGTTTTGGTGAGCAACCAAGAGTGAAGATGGGGTGAGCACTGGTGTTGAGTGGTGTGCAGGGTACCTTGCAGAGGTGGTGGGCAGGATGGATGCTTGGCATGCGTCTGGGAGACAGTGAGCCAGTGACCATTTCATACAGGTGGAGAGGCAGAGTGGCTGGCCTGTGCCTGGTAACAGCCTGGTCCAGGGCATCTAGGCCCATCTATGTCCAGGCTGTTACCAGGGACAGGCCTGCCACTCTGCCTCTCCACCTATACTTCATACAGGGCTTACTGCAATGCCTTGACCCTTAAGACTTACCCTTCCAGTGACTCTATGTCCTGTATCATGCATTCACATCTGCACTCATCACATGTGCCTCATATCCCTGCCATCAACATACTCTCACACACCCATGTTCCAGAGTACCTAATGTTGACAAACCCTATACATCAGCATGATGTTTAACAATGCACATGACGTGTTAGTGCAACTGGTTGTTCCCACACATCACGTTACGTATGAAGACACTCTTGCTGGACCTACCATTAGTACCTAGTGCATCACACATGGGTATACGTAGCTACTGTCTGTGCCATCTGCATGCTAAGGCACATGTCCCTGATGTGAGGTACCTTGAGACCAAACTGTACCATGCACACTAATGTACACTGAGTAACATCCACCACTCCACATACTTATTGTATTGTCCCCTTCAGCTCCACACCACACCCTCATACACTGACACCACACTCCACATATCCTGCAGGAAAGGGCATACAGTTCCACAATAGCCACTGTTGTAATGGCCAGTGTGAAGTCCACCCATCTTCTTTAGGGATTACCCCTGGCATTCAGCTTCCATGCAGACACTGGTGTGCACCGTAATGCATCCCTTCCATCAACACTAGTGGATGTCACACATTGCCATGCCAGGACCCCACTGTGCACATAACATATTTGTTACACCAGTGAGCAGCAATTTGTTAAATAGCAGCGACAGGATAGAGCCAGGTCTCCTCCAGGTGACCCCTTTTACCGCTCATAAAGGATCACCAAGTTCCCCTCCAAGCAGCTAATGTAGCCTAATATGTCAGGCTGTGTGCTCACACTGGATACAACCTGGTCAGCAGTACCCCCACCATTTGCCAGGCTTACATCTAGGGACACCATTGCCAGGGACGTCGTACCCCACATGGGCTGACAACGCCAAGGTAAAGGTGTTCAATGTAACCACCTCACTCGCAGAGAGTTACAAATCGGAACACCAATTCTTTGGTGATGCAGGCAGACTACATTGGGCTGCTACCATGATACGTAGAGCTACTCCAAGCCCTCACTACCTGTCCCATGCATCTGTCCACAGTCATCAGATGTAGAATGGGTAGAGAGGTCTGGAGTCATATATGCGCATCACACATCAGATTAATGTGGCATATACTATTTGTGGGGTTTACAAATGATAGAGAAACACCATACCAACACCTGTCCAGAATGGTAATGGCCAGTAATATGACATGACATTACATGGACCATGTCAATGTGTCCTAAGCCATTCATGAGATATGCTCACTGCACTAAATTGACACTGCAATGCTATACATGCAAGACTGTCCATTACCTCTTCCAGCTGTGTCCTCACGTCCAACACCCACAATTTGCTCCTCTGCCAGCGTGCCAAGTGCATATTGCTCCACTAGTGACGTTCTCTGTGGGGAGGGGGTTCCTGCTCCAGTTATGGATTGATTTCTGCGGCGGTGTGCCTCATGTCCTTTGGCATCCCTCCGGACATCATTCCACCTTTTCTGACAATTTTTCCCTGTACGATTCCCACGTCCAACTGCATTTACAACAGCAGCTATTTCAGCCCATATGGCAGTGCGATCTGATGGGGACAACCGGGCAGCATTCGGCCCATACAATCTATTACGGTATGTTTGGACAGCCTCTGCCAGGGCCCGCAGCTCATCCGCTGTGAACCTCTTCTTCCTCTTGCGTTTTTTCCTTTGGCTAGAAGTTGTGTCATATGTGTTGCTGACCTCTTCCTCTGTGTCCTCGCTGTCCTGTGTACCATCATCTCGGTGGGGTGGTGGTGAGTCACCACAACTGTGCATCCTCTGTTATGCCTGTTGTGACCAATGGTGGGGTAACCTTTCCACTATACAAATGGATGCTGTCAGTTGGCAGGTGTGTTCCTCCAATGTGTGGCAACCTGTGTGGATGAGACAAATGTTTAGTTCACACTGCACCTCATCTTCTGCATTACAGGATCTGTCATATCATGTCCTATGTGACTTCTCATCTACCAGCATGTCACATGCTGATGGCTATTCTACATCTATTACATGTATGGATATGTGCTTATGTCTCTTTTCTGTGTAGACATTCATACCCTTCCCTAATTCCACACCCGACACACCGGTGGCACTTATCACTGGGCATCCATCATTCAAGGGGGTTGCGACTTTGGAGACTCAGTCGCTTCTAGCCTGCGGTGAGCATAGATAGCCTCTTTCCAATGGCTGTGTCTAGTGCTTCTGGGTTACTGTTGTGACCTGCCTTCACTGGAGGATCCCCACCATTAGGATTGATTACTGGCCGTTCACTATTGGAAAACACAGTTTGTAACCTCTTGCCACATTAACCTATGCAGTGCATGCATCCAAGGCTACAAGAGCATGCTGATGTGGAGATGGCTTATTGGAAGGCCTGTCATGATGTTTGTATATAGGTGTGTCAGCTTTAATGGATGTTACAGGGGGCAAGGTATCTTGGAACATTCCTATCTTGGAGGCCCACACACCTCCAGATGACAGTGCTGCATGTGCCAGCGCACAGCACATACAGTAGCAGACGGTGCATACAACTAGCAAATCCATTTCACTACTGTATGATTGTCTGTTTTGTGTGTTAAAGTGAGGGAAGGTGGTGCCCTTTGCAGAGGTCATGCTTGCTGTGATCTGTACCGTTTCCTCTCCATGCAGGGCAAAGAGTGACCACTGCAAAAGGCCCTTTCACACATTATATGTAAAGAAAGGTCCATGGAACACATGTGTGTACTATCTAAGTCCATATTTGGAAGTGACATTTGATACCGTGGCCATATGGCTTGTGATTAGGCACCAGGTAGTCACTGATTTAGGCACATTTTGGTCGGAATTATGCAGAGACACTGCAAATGAGATATTGTGCTATCTTATGAACACAGTTGGGAAGCACCACTGGAATGGAGACAGCATCATCACTGACAACCAGTAACCATAGTTAGTTATGTCCCTGCACTGTAGGCTGTGGTGTTCACTGCATCAGGGTACATCTTGGTGCTGGCACATGTATAACAGCTCCAGAGACCTGGGACTGCTACATGATGGGGTGACATGTCTGCTGTATGGCTTCCTGTCCCTGGCTTGCCAAATTCCCACCCACACGAGTGGATCTTGCCACAGGAATTGTAATAGATGGGGATGTGAGAGAACACTGAAGAGCTAAACGGCTGTCCACATGTTTCCTCACCTGAGCTTGACACCTGCCACTGCAAGGTCAGGGCTCATACACACTCCTCTGACAATGCTCCTACATTTACTAGTATTTTATACAGGACATGTCTCTGTGCCCACATGCCATCTGTCTTCATCATCATTACTGGCAATCATCCATCCAGTCATCATGATGTTGACGACTGTGTCTGGGACTGGCTCTCACAATATTCTAGTTCCTTTGGCCTCGTACATCCTCCCCTGGGTAGGCTTAGTGCCCCCCCAGGGGAGGCGTGCCCCCCAGTTTGCCCTATAGGGCGGCAGCATACAAACGGGTGACCTACTTTGTATTTGGACACTTCTTCACTGTCTACCAGTGGTCTACTGCTGTTTGGCTGCTCACTTACGTAACAAGGCCACTGGGGGCCTGCAGGTGGTCCCTTGGGATATGGGTGATTTCTGCAGCACGGCTCACAGTGCGACGCTGACTCCCTCTCCTGTGCTCGACATCCGCGTTTGGTTGCTGGCTCCAGCCTCTCCTGCGGTCGAGTTCCGCGCTGACTCCAGCCTCTCCTGCGGTCGACTTCCGCGTTTGTAGCGTTTCCGCCTCCGCGCACGCTTTTACGACGTTTGCGTCGACGCACGTCCTCTTTACGTCCGCCTGTGTGCGCTCGGTCTAGTCGTCAGCGCCAATGTTCAGGCCTTTGCGCCTCCACAGATGCGCTGTCTGGACGCTTGTGCTGTCTGCGCCTTTTCTTTTGTGTTTGCACCAGCGCCAGGTTTCCTTACCTGGCGCTGGTCCTGCGCCTGTTTTTCTGCGGACGCTCCCGCCATCTGTAGTCAGGCTGAAGGACTCAAAAGCAGAGAAAATTATACTCAGATTACCATAGATTGATGAAT
Organism: Desmognathus ocoee; assembly: GCA_030264995.1. Taxonomy (NCBI): domain Eukaryota; kingdom Metazoa; phylum Chordata; class Amphibia; order Caudata; family Plethodontidae; genus Desmognathus; species Desmognathus ocoee. Next base: position 742 of record JASBQK010000003.1, on the reverse strand, counting down.
TAATCTGATTAAAATACTGATTTACACTAACAATTACCATTTTGACAAAGTCGTCAGACAGGCACAAGTTCCATCTAATGGAAGTGCCTTTTTTATAATATGGTCAGAGGTGAATACGTTAGGGATTTCATTTTCTGTCTGCCATTTAAGTACTAACTGGACAGGGGCATGATCACTATTACCAAATTTGCAGATAGTACAATTAGACACAAGGTCAAATTGTTCAAAAGGAAGGATAATATAGTCTAGAATGGAAGTGCATGTACCTCTTTGAAAGGTCGGGATGGAAAGAGATGAAGGATGAAGTAAATTCACTGGTACAAATTGACAGTCCAGTAAAAGCCGAATAAGTTCTTTATTTGGTCGGGAGGTAGTTAACTGAGAAGCCTTTGTAGGATTAAAGATCGGCAACACAAGCCAGCTATATAATTTTATTAGTGATGGATCAATGGACAGACGAATATTAAAGTCTCCACCTATGATTGTCAGTCTGGTGTTAAAGTCCTTGATACTTTGAGTCATTATTTCCTCCAATGCATCTAGGTAAAATAATAGCTTACTGTGTACTAAGCGCGGATTAAGATAAATATTCCACAGATTGAGGTATCTGTACTTCCCATTGAACTTACCAATAAGTTCTAACTTAACACCAAAAATACTTAGGGATTGGAGTAAGAATCTGATGGACTAGATACTGGAGTTTAGTAGATATTAAGATAGACTGGCCACCGGCAGCATGGCC
>JASBQK010000002.1:0-24679 GCA_030264995.1 Desmognathus ocoee | reverse complement strand
TTTAAAGATGCTATGGTTATGAGATTTGTTTGTTAGGTTATGGGGTCGTTTCCATAAATTTAAAGCACTTAAAGTAAAAGCGCCAGAAATAATAGCTTGCACATAAAAGCGCGAATGAATATACTATAACAAAATGAAAGAAAAGCGCTCTGAGCTGACTTACCATAATAGCGCGATCAGCAAAAATGCAGAAATATACAACAGCGAATGAAACGGCAACCGGACTTAAGGGACTGTAGAGACCATCTTAGCCGATGGAGACTCCACCTGCGGTGGCTAACCATCGCCGATCAGTTGAAATTGAAGATCTGTGTGGGACTGTGGAGAGCCTACCATCAGAAAGGCCCAAGGTACATCGCTCAGTGGGCCTGCCGTTCCACCTTGAAGCGGGATCGAAGAGGCAGTTTACTACATCGGCTGGTCCCACCCAGAATTCTCAAATGCACCAGAGGAGGACATACATTGGCATTCACAGGCGCACGTATTTGGAATTCTGTTCCTGTACACCTATGGGCCTTGAAACCCCCCCCAATTCAAGCTAGCTTTGAAAAAACACCTTCTCCAGGTAGAAGCCACTCGCTTAGGGGAACAGGTGCCATTATATAACAATCCTCTGAGGGTACAGAAGTCTATGGCCTGCACCAGAGCTTTTTCTCCAAGAACTGACACAAACATTCAACCAGTTGTGGACTCAGGCGATGTCGTCCCCCAGAACCTTCCTCCACAGGCTTCCACAGTTGGACTTCCCCGGGGGCTCTCTTCGCCTCCTCTTGCGGCCCGGTCTAATCAGACCTTGATTTCCTTGGCGGCAAGAAACAAAATAGCAAACAGGAGAGCCAATTTCATCTATGCTCCTAGATGAATCTGATGATCTTCTGGGTGTTCAACCCTTTTATACAGTTTATTATTTTTGTTTGTCTATGTGTTGGCAGATCGGATTGCGCCCGCAGATAACCACAATATAAATGCTTTTTAAATAAAAATTAATTTAAAAAAAATGAGAATGGGGTGATCAATTACGTCAAAGGCTGCAGACATGTCCAGCAGCACGAGGAGTGTGATGCCGCAATTGTCCACTGCGGAGAGGATACTTGACTTGAGGTCAACAACGGCAGTCTCGCTTCGAGGATGTTGTGCAATTCAAGGAAGCCGTGGACCTGGAGATAGACTATGTGGTCAAGGAATTGAGCAAGAAAAAGACGTTGGTGATGGGGCGCTAGTTGGTGGCTGTGAAGGGTGGGGGAGGTCAAAGAGGCATTTGTTAGGAGGTAATTTAGGCTTGTTTGATCATAACGGAGATGTCAAAGTGGTATTATTGAAATTCATTATGATCAGTATTAATGAGTTGGCACAGTAAGTGGCTTATTAGGCTGGGCAGGAGTCGTCTTTGCAATTGGTGGGTTTGAGGCTTTTGATGATTCAGACACTGGCGTGAATTGGAACACAACGTCCACTATAAATTATTTTTTTCTGTGACAATGCAACGCTTGTGCAGTATTATTTAAGAAATTAATACTATAGAATCCTGGAGCCTTAATTATATTGGGTGTTTTCTACAGTATAGGTTAGCTAAAAAGAATAGGAGCCTGATTATGAGTTATGCGGACTAATAGAAATGCAGAGTTTACTCATTTTTTCCCCCATTGTGTTCAATTGAAAAAAAGAGTAAACTCTGTATTTTTTCAGTCCGTACAACTCATAAACATACCCTAGATTGAGTTGAGGGGTGCCCTTGATTGTCATGTTTTAGCTGTGATGAGCTGAGACACAGGCCACATTTTTTTTTCTATCTGATCACAAATTTAAAAAACTTAAAACATACAGTTTTCAGCAAGCACCTTGGTCAACAGAATCACATAAATGGATATCAATTACAAATAACCTAAAGAGGAACACTCCTGGAAGCCAAAATGATGCTTTATTATACATTTCAGCATAGCAGCAATTCACCCGTAGGGAGGATGTCCAAGACTTACGGTATCTCGCTGTATCATACAGAGAAGGCAGAGATGCCTTTTGAAGAACTAAGAGAAATTCAGATTTGAAGACATTGCACATGCACATCTCATCTTCCTGACTTGCTTCTCCACTCCATGCTGGTTGTGCTTTGCTGAGTGCATTACCATCTTACTAAGAAGGTAGATCATTGGTTTGTACGCTCTCTATGGTCACCCAGTTTAGGGCATGCTTTTGTAAAGCAGCTATGTGTTTTTAGTATAGATGGTAGTTATGCTGGGTAACACATTTTATCTGTGTTTTTGTTATCCCTCAGGATACCAGATACAAGGAATTCTACTACTGCAGTTCCTAAGTCTTAGATGTTGATACAATACTGAGTATTTTGAACATATTATACCATAAACCAATCTTTGAACTGAGGCATGATACCAGATTCTATCAAGCAAGCACTGATGATCCGCATTCTGAAAAAATTCACTTTTGACCCCACTAATCCTCAAAACTTTCACCCCATTTCGCTTCTCTGCTTTCTTTGAAGACTCTGGAGGTCCTGGTTACCCCACAGCTAATGACCTTCCTGGAATCTTCAAATTGTCAGTGCTCACTGCAGGGTTTCTGCCCTGAAGTGAGCACTGAATCAGTTCTCGTGTCTGTCCTTGATGATCCAACCCTGATTAGGGACAAGAGTGGGTTTGGTGCTTTTATCTTTTTTAGTTATTGAGTTTTGGCATGAAATCACAGATAATATCAAATCACCATACAATAATCTAAGTCATAATACATAATACTACCTTAAGTGAAAAGCCATAAAAAAAATATAGCATTCAACATCAATAAGAAACAATACAGTTGTTTACGGGGTACCAATTCCTCCTAAATTTCCCCAGATTTTGTATATTTCCGAGAATGTTCTTTTCCCTGTAATATTAATTCAATTGTTCCTGGTACCAGGTTGACCATGAGGGATCTGACGTAGTCCACCAGTCTCTGGTAATCACAAGTCTAGCTAATGTGATAGCAAAACAAAAAAAGGGTTTAAATTAATTGGAACTTTGATAAGAGTCCCCCAACAGAATGTCATAAAGAGACAGTAACAAGTTCAGTCCGCAGATGTTATTAATTTGAATTAAGACAGTGGACCAGTATTGAAAGAAACTGGGCATGTAGAGAAGATATGGATTAAATCAGGTGCATTGGCAGGATATCTGAAACACATAAAGTAATCAATAAGGCCAAAACCAGCCAGTCGTTTTAGTGTCATATAAAGCCTTTGATCTTATTAGATCTTTTGGCCACCTTTGATGCCATCAACCACCCCATGCTGGTCATCTGAATGCAGGAGGCTGGGATCTCGGGCTCCCTCCTTGATTGGTTCAGATCTTTTTTTACTAATCTAACTTAGTCGATCTCTCTTTCCTCTTTTCAGTCTGCCTGGCACCCATTTCCTGTGGGGTCAGCGGTTTCTCCTCTTCTTTTCAACATATATATTCAGCCACTGGCGCAGCTCATCCATTCCCATGCCTTCAGATTTAACTCCTACACAGATGACACCCAGCTCCTCCTCCGGCTCGATTTGGAGCGAGTAGAGATGGCCGTCCATCTGCGGGTATGACTGGAGGCCATTGGTGAGTGGATGAAAGCAAACTGGCTGAAACTTAATGATTTTCTGAAGTTCTGGTGGTTGGTCCTCTTTCCTCTACTGCAGTATGGACCCCTGTTCACTGGCCCCCATCCTTCGGTGTCTTTCCCAAACCCCTTGCTATGATTAAGAATCTTGGCATCAAAATATGCAGGATCTTTCTCGCAAAGCACAAGTTAGTTCTACTTGTAGCTCAGGCCACCTGAAGCTCAAGATCCTTTGCAAAACCTAGTCCTTCATTCCCTTAGACTAATGTGCTCCAGTCTTGGCGACTCATGGTCCATGCCACCTACCTAGCCCAACTGGCAAGACTTGTTCAATGGCTGCAAGTACTTCAAAATGCAGCAGTCCGGCAAGCGATGGGGTGAACCACTGTACTCTCACTTCGGCCTTGAGTATGCATCCCCACTAGCTTCCGGTCAGTGGAAGGATTCAGTTTAATGTTCTCTGCATTGTTCATCATGCCCTCTACGGAGCATGTGCCTTCTCCCCCTTTCTTAGAGTCAAGATCAAGATCTATACTCCGGCCCGCTCACTGTGATCTTTGGGCATGGCCCTCCTTGTTGTACCCAGGGTGAAATTTGTGCATCTGGGCAAACATTCCTTCTCAATGACTACCCCCGGCTTTGGAATTCGCTTCCTACATTCTTGAGGCTAGAAAAATGCTTTTCTACCTTCAAAGCCAAGCTGAATACCTTGCTATCTACCTAACTAGCCTATATCTCTTCCTCTGGTTTTTCTACTAGTGCCAAGATGCCCTTGGGTGTACGTCTGCGCCTTATTAAATTCCACATAGATAGAGGGATTATACCCCGGCCACACTTTGGCATACCAGCTGGTTGACTCTGATTTATGGAATTATTCTCCTCGACTGTCCATTTGCTCATATTGCTACTTTTGGCCAGCTCTTTTGTTAACCAGTAAAGAAGGGAAGAACTGACCTAAGATAGAATGCTTCACGATACTCAGGATAATGCGTGGACACACATATGTGTCTTTAAAATTTAAATAATTGTTTTGTGATTAAGTGTTTGATATCTGTGTAGTGTGGACAGACATTCCATACGTCTGAAGTCTTTAGGTCACTTTTACTTAAAGTTCTAAACTCCCATGGTGAAGTTCTTGTACTTAAATTGCTATGGTCCCTTTATGTTGAATAACTTTCTATATCCTGCAGACATAATTATGTATTCATTCTTTTTAAAATATCATCATCCAGGATAAAGTTTGAGGGTAGTGCATAATATCTTGTTAAACAATATTTTTAACTGAAATGTTTTAATTTTCATGTTCTAATATAAAGTAAAAATGTTTATGTATATATTACCGCTGTCTGCAATGTTATTAGTATATTTTCTGAATGTTTTTTATGTCCACTTGACTAAAAGATGATTATCACACAAGGGTGCTGTTTCATTTTTCTATTCAGAAAAAAATATATACATTTATTTGTTTATTTATTGCAGCCATGAGAAATGATGACTATTTTATTGCGGGGAGGGCAATTGCGGTTTGCCTTGTCCATGGAGGACCGCCACCTCATTTTTTTTCTAAAGAAATGTTTGAGGCATTGGTTCAAGGCCCGGAAAATGTGAAATTTGAATGGAATACAATTCCAGATGAAGGCATCAAAGCGCAGCTTCAAGCAGTAAGTATTCGCATTTTAAATGTATCTGTGACAATACAAATGCCGGAGACTAGCATTGACAATGCCACTAGTTTTCGGCATTTGTATTGTGAATGAAATCTTTGTAAAAAGATTTAATTCACAACAAAACTTTCATTCATAGCGCTTCTGCGTTATGTCACAAAATGAATAGTAAAGTTGGTCCCTATGCATGGTAGGGACCTACTTTACTATTTTGTGAGCGGTTCGCACGATTGCACGCATTTTTGTGTGTGGGTTTTAACCCATAATCATAAGAGCCTCTCACATAAAAAAACACGAGCAGCTTTGCGAGCTGCTTGTGTTTTTTTGAGAGGGATGTGCACATTTTACTGCACAAAGCCTATAATTCAGCGAGGGGAAAGAATGCTAGGAAAAATACAAGCTCGCATAATGACCCTGATAATCAGACAGAATTTATGCACGCTTTCTTACTTACAGCAAAAGTCATGATCAAGATTCTAGGTCACAATGGTGCTACGTAATCATGTACCACGGTTTATTGGGACGCTATCTGATATCTGTTATAGAGTTGAATATAAGATTTATTAACTCAATATTGGAATTTTGCATTACTGAACAATATGTTTAACAAAAAGAATGTAATGTTTGCTTGTAAAATATGTTTGGAATTCTAAGCATCCTATAAAACTCTTTTTCTCAGATTGTACAAGCACCAGACCTGAATGCAGCTAAAGAAGCTGTGGAAAATGGAGAACAGTTTCTTGATTTAGCTGGATGCCTTAGACCAATAACTTCACTGGAAATAGCAAAACAAGTAGTTGCTGATGCAACCAATTGGTTTTTCATTGGCAGAAGTCGTGGCGCATTTGAAAGGTAATTGCTAAGGGACACCCAGTATTTAGGAAACATAGACTTTGCTAATGTTTTATTACTATATGAATGTTGTAACAGCAAATACCATTGCACACAATACCTTTAATAAAATACTGAGACCTTCATATATGGCAAATACATGAAATTACAATTCCAAAGAAATATAAAATGTTAAATAAATACAATCATTTGTAAGGAATTCTAAATATTAGCTATACGTTTTGTAGAATTGGACAAACTAGAATTCAGATAATGCATGCTCTTTTAGGAGTGGTGCATATAAGTGATATAAGTTTTATTCTGAATTGGTGGGTCATCAAAAATGCTATTGTAAGACAATACTACTGTAAGATAGAATTTCGCATGACAATAAAAAAGTGGAAACATACAAGATGAAAGAGAACACATATTGTTGTGCCCTTTTTGGGGTGTATAGTGGTCCTATAGTTGGCAGTTGGCAGAGATCTAAGATACAGATAGGTGGACTCAGAAACCCACAGAAACATGGTTAGAAATAATGTGTGCTTTATATGGCACCTTTATTATGGTAGCAAATAGAGATACAAAGAAGGTATACACAAGATACTTATATACATTAGCAGCAAATTATGTTACACTAACCTACGTATACTATTCTACTCGCCTGCCACCCTGATTTGAGGAAGATCTGTTGGTTGCTGGAAAGCAATTGTCGTTATATGGGTGTTGTGTCGTGTTTATATCAGGACTCACCTAATAATTGGCCTTTGCCTTTCACTGGACACTCAGGCGGTCTGTGCCCCGGTCACCTGCTGTGGCTGCAGGTGTCAGTACTCGGAACCTCTCTGCTCTGCGGTCATCTGGACTCGGAGCTCCGGATACGACAGGCGGGGTTGCAGGGACCCACTGGAATATTCTGGGCGTCGGGTATACGTCCATGCACCTACCTAGCAAGGACCCAGCGCAGCCTTCGTGGCGCTGGTCTAGGCACAAGCTTATCACCGCTGACAGGCGTGTCAAGGGTGAGCTTCCAGGGTGCCCTCGGGTCAGCCCGGCCTGTCACGGAGATGTATGCCTCAGGAATCGTCTGTCAGTCAGCACCTCTGGCCTCGTCTGCTGATCTGTGTCGGATGGAAGAGAGTGAGCCCCCTCCTATGTCATGCTACCTTGGTGTGGCGACGAGCGGAAGGAGTGAGCGGCCTCCGGACCTTGGAAGAGAACCCGAATGAGGACTGCGGCTACAGCGTGAGGTGAAAACAGCATGGGACTGGCACAATTCAATAGCCGCACGTAAGCACATTCAAGTGTTTGACAAGATTGGCCAAGCACGGGGAAAAAAAAAAAAAGGAAGAAAACAATCCTGAGCCGTTACAGAGGCAAGGCGCTCGCGGCCGCCAGTGACGCGAGGAGACACTGCAAGCAGGCGCGCGAGGAACGCGACAGGACAGAGCGCTGTAGTGAGTGTCACCGGAGCGCTCCAAGACGGAAAGGCGGAACGTGATTGGCTAAAAGGCAGCCAATCAGGACCAAGTGAAAAAGGAACCAATAGGAGACGAATTGGGACACAACCAATTGGGATCAAGGAAAAACGAACCAATTAGAGAAGGCGTTGAGGCAAATACAGGAAGAAACCAAGCACTCTGGCAGAAACAAGGCAGTAAGTGAACAAGCAAGAATAGACTGGACTGAAAATGATGGACCTGGGGATGGAGAGACCTCCACCATTTTTAAGTCATGCAGGTGAGCCAGCCACAGTTTGGAGAGAATGGAAGTCTGCATTTGATGCATACTTAGTGGCAATAGGTGGAGCGGAGTTCAATGATGAGAGAAAAAAGGCTGTTCTGATAAATTGCTTGGGCCAAGAAGGCAGAAGAATATACAGCACACTCCCATTAATAAATTTGGGAAGGGGGCAAGGCGAACCAAGAGGTGTGTTTCAACAGTGCGAACAGATGATGGAAAAAGCTTTTGATAAAGCAGTGAACATAGTATTGGAAAGGCATCGTTTTTTTTGTAGAGCCCAAAAAGTGGATGAGAATATCTCCAAGTTTTTGTCAGTACTGAGAGACTTGTCTAGAAGATGCGAATTTGATCACTTGTGTGACAGTCTGATTCGTGATCAGATAGTGAGATGTGGGAAAGATAAAAAAGTGAAGGAGAAGTTGTTGTCAGTTAAAAATTTGACACTAGACAAAGCAATCTCCATAATAACATGCGCAGAGGAATCGGCTCAGGGGATGACAGAACTTGAAAGCACGGCTAGTGGACACAAGTTGGCCATGGTGAAGCCAGGAACAGAAAATTTTAAAAAACATATTCAGAATGAAGGTAGAAAATCTTCTCAGATATTTACATCAAGGAGGAAGGAACAAGAGAACAAGAAATTGACTTGCTTCAGGTGTGGAAGCTTTAGTCATTTAGCAGCAGTGGAGTTTTGCCCAGCAAGGAAGGCAAAATGCGCGAAATGTGGGAGAATGGGACATTTCGCGAGAGTTTGTATGGAAGGGGATAGAAGTAAAACTGTAAGACAAATATGTGAGGAACAGGGTGATTGTGAAGGTGAAGTGCAATGTACATGTAGTGGAGAGGGATGTGACGTGGAAAGGAAAAAAGTAACGTTGCAGGTGAGAAAAGTAGGAAAATATGGACCGTGGTGTAAGGTGAAAATAGATGACATAGAGATAGAAGTTATGGTGGATTCAGGCTCTGCATACACATTAATAGAACAAGATGTATTGGAAAGGACATTTGGAAAGAAAATAAACTCGCTGAATTGTTCTCATATTGAGCCAACAGTGTATGGGGGAGCCGATCTGAAAATAGTAGGGAAATGACTGGCGACTATAGAATTTAAAGGCCGTGTGATTAAAGCTGACATACATGTTGTAGAGAAAGGAGACACCTTATTGGGGTGGGATGAAGTAGTATTGTTAGGTATGAAGATTGATCCAGACAGAAAGGATCCGGTGTATGTAATTAGTCGGGAGGGCGACTTGGAGAGTGTGTGTAGAGAATTTGAGGATGTGTTTTCTGGGAAAATTGGGTGTGCGAAACATTTTGATCACAAAATAGTGCTAAAGAAAGATGCGGTGCCGGTGGTGGTCAAAAAGTGCAAACCATTGGATAAAGCAATGAGGGAACCTTTAATGGCAGAGTTGAAAAGACTAGAAGAATGTGGCATAATTCAAGAAATAGAGGCGAGTGAATGGTTGTCGCCAATGACTGTAGCGTGGAAGGCCACGGGAGAGATTCGTTTGTGCCTGAACTTAAAAGCGTTGAATAAATGCATCATAGTGGATAGACATCCCCTACCTAGAATTAATGACTTGCTGGCAGAAGTGTTGGGAGCCAAGTATTTTACCTCCTTGGACTTAATGTCAGCTTATCATCAAATTCCATTAACAAAAGATTCAATGCATTTGACAAGTTTTTTAACACCGTTTGGCACGTATAAGTACTGCAGGATGCCATTTGGACTAGCGTCAGCGGCGTCAGTATTTCAAAGAGTGATGGACAGGGTGGTAGGAGGGATAAAAGGAGTAGTGTGCTTTCAAGATGATTTGTTGATTCACTCTAAGGATTGGGAGACGCATGTGATGACGGTAGGGAGAGTGTTGAGTAAGTTGCAAGAGGAAGGTTTTACAATCAGAAAGGATAAGTGCAAGTTTGGGGTGCAGACGTTGGACTATTTAGGGCATAAAGTGACAGAATGGGGCCTAATGCCCAAAGAGAAATTAGTAAAAGCTGTAGTGGAATGTGGTGTACCCAAAGACAAGGATCAGCTGAGATCGTATCTAGGAATGCTAGAATTTCATTCAAAATTTGTAAAGAATTTTTCAAATAGAAGTATGAACATGAGGAATTTGTTGAAGAAAAGAGAATCATTTGTGTGGGGAGTGGAATGTGAAAGGGAATTTCAGGATATGAAAGAAGCAATTATCAAGGCTCCGTTGTTGAAAGAGTTCAATTCTAAAAGTAAGACCATGCTCACTACTGATGCTAGTGGTGTGGGATTAGGAGCGATGTTGACACAAAGACAGAATGGGGAGGAAGTGGTGATAGGGTATGCATCCAGAGTGCTGACGGAAAGTGAGTCGAGATATTCGACAGTGGAGAGAGAAGCTTTGTGTTGCTTTTGGGGGATGAAACACTTTAAATTTTATTTGTGGGGAATGCCTTTTCTAGTAAGGACAGACCATAAGCCATTGATTCACTTGCTAGATGGGAGGGATTGCTCTAGGATATCACCCAGAATAGGGAGGTGGTTGTTGTTCATGAACAACTTTAATTACGAGATGGAGTATATAAAAGGAAGTAACAATGTATTGGCTGATAGTTTATCGAGGTTGCCTCTGAGAGATGAGCAAGACCATAGTTTGGACTCCAAATGGAGTATAGTGGCCAAGGTATCAGATAGTGAGGCAATAGGAGAAAGGGAATGGAGAGAAGAAATGGGAAAAGATGAGGTCTTAAATAGGGTAATTGAGAGAGTGGAGGGAGGATGGAAGATGACGGGTGAGGGGGATAAGGATGTGGAGATGTATGAAAAGATAAAAGAAGAGTTGTTGGTAGAGAATGGGTACTTATGGAGGGGAACTAGAATAGTACCACCTAGTGGGGTGAGAGAAAGAATTGGAGTATTGGCACACGAGGGACACCCAGGCAGGAGTATGACAAAAAGGAAGGTGAGGGGTTTCTATTGGTGGCCAGGAATGGATGCTAATTTGGAGGATCTGGTAAGGGAATGCGAGGATTGTGGCAGGGCTGACAAGTCACATAGGCCGCTGGTGTCGAAACCAGTGGAAGTGGAGTTGCCGAAAGCTGCGTGGGAGAAAGTAGCTATAGATTTTTCGGGTCCATGGTATGGAATGGGAAGGGTGAAATTTCTGGTAGTGATGATGGATTACTATAGCAAGTGGCCCATAGTTAGGGGTGTGGCATCGATTGATACGGATACAATTGTGAAGGTGTTGGAGGAAGTATTTGTTGATGAGGGGGTTCCCATGGTGTTAGTATCAGATAATGGGGTTCAGTTGACTAGTAAAAAAATGAGTGATTTCCTGTTGAGGAACAGTGTGAGACATTGGCGTACTGCGTTGTACTCGCCAAATCAAAATGGTATGGTTGAAAGGTTTAATAGGTCAATAAAAGAGAGTTTGCAATTGGCTAGAGTGGCGGGAGAGCATTGGAAGGATGCACTGGATAAGTTTTTGTTTTCTTACAGGACTACTCCCTGTGGAGAGTCAAGTATTTCTCCGTTTGAAAGATTTAAGGGGAGAAAACCGTTTGTGAAATATGCTCCAGGCTGGCTAGGAAAGAGAAAAGCTGGAGTAAACAGGAAGAGCTCTAGCACTTTAAAGGAGGGGGAATATGTCAGAGTGAGGAAACCGGGGCATGTGGGCAAGTGCGTGAGTAAATGGTCGGATCCAGTGAAGGTAGTACGGGTTATGGGGTCCGTGGTGGAAGTGGAAGGCGGGGGAAGATGGAGACTGTGCCAGCTAACAATATGTAACAATTTAGAGGTCAGAGCACCACACAGTATGTCCTCTCAGGAACAACTAGAGAATGAGAGTTATGCGGATATGATCTTGGAGTCAGGGGAGGAAGAAATGGAGCTGGACAGTGTTCTAGAGATGGTAGACAAAGAGACTGACACGGGTACCTCACCAAGTGCTGCAGTTATGACAACCCCTGCTGAAGCTCCTGCTAATGTGGACAATTCTAGCTGTCTCGTGAATAGATCCTCAAGAAAGACACATGCTCCTGTGAGATTCAAGGACTATTATGTACATAGCAAATAGAAGGATTTGTATCGTGGGGGGATGGTTAGTTAACTATTAATGTTTGAAATGTATTGTTGTGTGTTAGGATTAGTTGGTCATCATATTATTAAACTTCTTTGCGTTGGGAGAAGTGTTGTAATGGAGCCACAGCTCTGTCCCCTTTAACTCTGTGAATTCCAAGTTCTTTTCCCTGCATCCCTAGCAAGTGTGAGATGTTCTAGAAAGGACAGTTGATGGAGCAGAGGAGCAGGGAGGCTGCATATCCATAACTTACCTGAATAAAAGAGTTTCTGCAACATATTGGAGTCCTCTATCGTTTTTATCATTGAAGGCAAGGACATAACACTTGGTTATAGACTTCGGTGTCACTTGCAACATTTTGGGTCACGGGACCTCATGTAGTCATGGAACTTTCCTTCGGCTGCTCAGAGGAAAATTACCAGAATGGGTGCAGGGGCTATTGCTCCACCGCCCCTTGCTATGATTGGCTATTGGGCTGCGCCTCTTCTCCTGCTTCCTTCAGAAGGAAAGCGGATATCACTATGTGTAACAATCACCAAGCTAGGAATATCATGGTCACTGTATTTTTCTGCATGAGCGTCGGTTTTTGTTATATGGTTATTTGCTATATTAGTGCCCGTGCACGCTCTCTCGCGGTTAGTCAGCAGAGCACCTGTGGCAGGCTCATGTACAGTGACATGATTCCAAAATGGTTTTGGTGGCTATAGGCCCCACAATATGGGTAGTATACTTTTAGAACTGACCTTCTTTCTAACCTCTTCTCTCTGACATTTCCAAGAGATTCAAAATACTAGTATGAAGGTTATTACCAAATCCATTTACTTTTGTATCCTATATCCACCACATGTAATCATACCCCGGAATTAACAAATCGTATTTTATAATTTAATCTGAGTGTCTTGATTTTAATCAGATGATTCAGGTACCCTCACATTTCAATGTGTACATGATGATGCCCATATGCACAAAGGGAACATGCAATCCAAACATAACCCTGGCCTGACCACAGGGCTCTCTGTTTTCAGCTTGTTACTCCTGTCTGTTCTTTTAATAGAAAGCATTTTACTTCTATTCTGAAACATATAAAGACCATGCTGATTCAAACATCAGCCATCTAGGATGTTAACCTTGATTATTCCAACCCCAGCAGAGCACATTAGTATGAGGTTGGTTCCTCTGTAAGATTTGAGGCTCCAAAGGAGCCATTTTTCAGACAGAACTCAGACTCTATGAACATATACATAGATAATAACCGGACTGAGCCAGGAGGATGGAAGAGGAGGAAATTATATGGTAACATTTCCAACAATGATTTGTCATTGAATGGTTAAATTAAATTAATTAATTTCAATCATTGACACATTTATCATTTTAATGTATATTTCTTGCATATGTAAAAAAAAAAGAGGATTTTTTTTATACTGAAATTTCTTTGTTCTTTTGGCAGATTGAAAGAAGGGCTAGAAACTTTAGATATGCTAGAATTAATCAACAAGTTTCCAGAATCATTCCGTGTGGCTTTATGCAAGTCCCATATACAGATGAAATGGCACCATATTGACAGTATGTTCATCATTCAATTATCAAGTCCTGGTAGCAATAAACGAGTAGTACAGGAACGAGTGATCGGATGGTGGCGAGACTACATCGTTGACATTGAAGGTTAGTCATCCATTATACAGGATTTATATTTGTGGTGACATGCCTGTGTTGATCATATTAATATAATCATGAGGAATCGGAATCTAAAAAGAGATCTTTTAAAAGTAATGTTTATAATGACTCTAAATTTTCTTTGAGCAGGGTCAGAACGTATCTGAGGTTTTTCAGAAATGTATATAAAAAAGTCATAATTTGTCTGCATAATTGATTATTTTCTCTTATTTTGGGAGCCCAACTTTAAGCAAGGATTTTACTTTACAATAGTCATATGACAGAGACATTGCTATAGTTCTGCAAGCTTATAAATATTCTATAAGGAAGTGCCAAATAGCAATGAGGACATTTTTTAAGAAGGCAAACACTTATATTTTATATCTATACAGACTGATATTAGTGAACATGATGTAAATTAAAAATGGTATTTAACCATGTTGTGTAATAGCTAAGAATCCTGTGTTTTCCGTATTAGCAAATACTATCAAAGGTCAAACTTTCCAAAATTAGTTCGGTTAAAAAATTACAAAATCTAACCGGAAATCTAGTAAAAAAACAATAATGTTATTAAATTTGAACTATGCAACCTTATGTGGTTTCAATTAGTTTAAGAGGGGTACTTGATTTACTGCTGCAACAGAATTTATGGGAAGGGTGGGGGAGTGGCCATTATATATCAGAAAGATATTGGCATATTTAAGGATCCCCTCTGCAGGTTAATAAATGTGAATGCTTGACAGTTAAACTGTCACCACACAAACATTTTTCTATCAATTTTGTTCTTTTGTACTGGCCCGCACAAGAAATGGATTATGTTCATGATGCCTCAGTTGAACTTTTACTTCCGCTCTCAAAGCCAAACACTGCTACTGTTTTATTGGGGAACTTAAATTATTGGTTAGGCAACACCTCAGATTTCGAAGCCACCCAGCTGGAATATTTGCTGTACAATATGGGGTTCAGTCAATGTTGGAGGGCAGCAACTCACATCAAAGGAAACAACCTTGACTGGATTGCAGCCAACAGCATAGAGATACATTTTCTTTCTGTGAAACCATACATCTGGTCAGACCATTTCTATAATTCCACCACATAAACTATCTAGAATATATGCCCCAATTGTATCCACTACAGGCCGAAACTTTAAAAACATTACTGAAACAGAATTGCGGAACCATCTTGATTGCCTTATGTCTAACACCAGTGATAATGACCCTCCAGAGATCTTGGCCTCGGCCAAGGTTATAACCTTGCCCTGACAGATCTATTAGACAATCTGGCACCTGTCAAATCCAAGAAAGTTGGAGCTACTAATCGTCAACAAAAATGGTACACTGCCCCATTAGGTGTCCTCAAAAAACTTAAAGGTGCAAAAGAAAGGGCTTGGTTTAAAAGTAAACTCCAAGAAGATAAAAATGCTTGTAAGGAGGCTTCAGTTAAATACGAGTAAGCCATCTGTAAGGCAAAAAGTGAGCACCATAATGCCCGAATTTCCAAAGCCAGTAATAGTACCAGAGAGTTGTTTACTGTTATAAAAGAGTTGAAGAACCCTATTGGAGAGGGAAATGCTTTTAATCTGGATGAAAACAATTGCCGGCAGCATCAACTCAGTTTTGTTGCCATTGAGGCACATCCAGTTGAATCCATCCAAGCCTTTATTTTGTCATAGACAGCATTGAGTACAATGGAGTCTATGCCATGGTCACCCCAACAGCTTCAGCAGTAGTTGGGTGTCATCAGTGTAGTTCGTGAATCTTATGCCTTCTTGTTCTAGTGAGTTGAAGAGGTGGAGAAGAAAGGAATTGAATAGTGTAGGTGAGAGGCAAGCACCTTGGGGTACACCATATATTAGCTTCTCTGGCTGTGATTCTGCTGATTCCCAACAGACTTTGTAACTTCGGTCAGATAGGAATGATAGTAGCGAATTACAAGCAGATTCTGAGCATTTAGAGGAGTTTTGCAGTCTGTTCAGGAGGCTGTCGTGGTCTAAGAGGTCGAAGGATGCAGAAAGGTCCAAAAGCACTAGTAGGCCCACTCTCCCTCTATCCAGGATATCAAACATTTGGATCTGGAGGTCGAGGAGAGCGGTCTCTGTGCTGTGTCCTCCCCTGAAGCCAGATTGTCGTTCATGGAGAAGTTTATGTTTGTTTAGGTGGGCCTGGAATTGCTGGGCTGCTATTTTGTCAATAAGTTGGAGAAGAAACATCACATTTGTGATGGGCCTGAGGCTGTTAGGGTCTTTTTGATCTGCATCGGGTTCTTTGGGAGTGGGGTAACCTAGACTTCTTTGATGGCTTTTGGTATTTGGCTGTGTATGAAGGATGAGTAAATCCCCCTTGTAAAGTATGGGGCGAATATGTGTTAGTTTTGGATCACGATTTTGGAGTGGCAAATGTCCCCACAATCTGAAGAGGGTTTAATTTTTTTATCATGGTCTCGTTCTCTTTGGTAGTGACTGCGTTGAAGAAGAGCAGTGCTTCCTCAGACAGGGTGTTTGTGGCCGCATATTGGTTGGTCTGTGCTACCAATGATGGTCTCCTGGTGGTGTTCGTTTGAGGGGGACAGTGGTGGTGTTTGTGATGCATTATCTGGCTACCTTTACTTTATTGGTGAAAAAGGATTGCGTTCTTGGACAATCTTCTGCTGTGGGGGTGAAGGGTAGTTTGTCACTGAGGGGTTTCTCTAGCTCCTTCAATGCGGAAGCAGCTGCCTTCTCTGCTCACAGCCAGGAGAACATGAGCCTGGCCAGCAGGCGGAAAACAAGGGTGGACACTAAGGGTGAAGTCCATCTGTGTTCCCCTTGGGACAACAGGCTTCCCCTCCAACCACAGCGCTGACAAACCTATCAGGAATCCCCCCAATATGGCCAACAGCCTCAAAAGCAGCCTGGTGCTGATGCTGCCCCTATGAGCCCTACAACTAATTGTCTCTGTTTCCTTGGACACACCTCCCAGCCACCAGGGCAGCAAAGATACGGCACAAACAGCAGCGCTATTACCCCTCAGCACTCTACACAGCTGGCGGAGACTTTCTATCAAGATAACCCATGCAAATCATACATGTGCAAAAAGAGGACATCCTAATGCACTCAACAGGCATTCTAAGTTTACTACGCAGAATGTCTGGTGCTGCATGAAAAAGTAATGACATTTACAGGTTTTTGGCCAAATTGGCCACATGAAAGGTGACCCAACATCCTGCCATCAACACTGGACACCTCACACGTGGTACTCCTACTCCCTACGATGAAATTGGTATCACCCATGTGTGGTTGCACCAAAGTAATGGGTGATGGGGGGGGGCAAAATCAGACGTGGTAATGTTGAGCAGACCATTCAGATTTCTGGGTGAAAAATCATCATGGACATGCACTTAGTTTTTGTCCCTGGACACACAGGCAATCATGGAAACCATACATGTACGAAAAGAGGGCATCCTAAAGCACATAACAATGGGTGACTTGCATCGAATGCAGTAAGTTTACTACCTAGAATGCCCAGTGCTAAAAATAGAAAAATTTACAGGTTTCGGGGCAAATTGGCCACAAAAAAGGTGACGATGAAATTGGCACCACCCACGTGTGGCTGCACCTAAGCCACGGGTGAGTGGAGGTCACAAAATGAGATGTGGTAATTGATTTTTTCTGTAGAATGTCAGTGTAGCATTCATTTTGTTATGTGTCTGGAGTGGCAAAGCTTCCAAAAAACTCACCAACACCATACAGTTTCGAAAAGAGGATACCCTGACACACGCAATGATGTGTGACTTGGATGGGTCGCACTAGGTTCACCACCCATACGGCCCAGCGAAAATTGAACAGTGATGAAAATTACAGTTTTTTTACACATTGACCTCAAAAAAGATGTCGCAAAGCGCAGGCAACAATGCAAACAACCTTCCCCTGTGCACCCCTACTCCTTATGAGGAAATCAGTGTCCAATATTTAGGTAAGGAGAGAGAAATGAAATTAGACCAAGAAAGCCAAAGTACGAAAATTACAGGTTCGTGCCTTGCTGGCTTCAAAATAGGTGCTGCCGTGCGCAGGCAACCATGTAAACTACCTTCCCCTGTGTATCCCTACACAGTGGAAGGTAGTACACACTCATTACGATGATAGCGGTGCCCAACATGTATTGGTACAGCAAACACACAGGCGAGGGGAAGACACAAAATGATACCCATAATGCCCTGTGCAAAAGAGAAAAGTACCAAAAATTACTAGGGTTTGGCAGAAGGTGGTGCAATTTGCAGCCAACCACGACATCTCTCCACTAATCCTACTTTTTTGTGTTGTTTTTGTGTTGTGTGTGATGTTTTAGGTAACCAAGGTGGCAAGGTGGCAGTGTGGCTGTGCAGGTGCACACCCACACTACCATCTTGATAAGCTAAAAACTCTACAGTCAAACCATAGACAGTCTGTGTACTCCCCAAGATGGTGCTGGCTGATGCTATGTCATCTTCACCACCCATTTTTGTAGAAAAAGGGCATTACCATCACCAGTGGGGCTGTATTTTTAGCTGATGCACTAAATGGTGATGTTCCATATAAATGCAATAAAATACTTTTTCTAAAATCAACACAAACACAGCCCTCATTTTCAATGCCATGCCTCCACATACACACATAAATATAGCAGTGCTTCAAACAAATCCTCAAAAAACTCACAAATGAATGACAACTGGTCCCCTCTCCGAAATGAATTACCATAGTGCACCAAGTTTGCATTTTTTTCAGTGAGGAATTGTAAATTCTGAAAAACGTGTTGTAAAATATTCTAAAAAGTGAATACTTCTACATGCTGGAAAGAAAGATGTGATAGAAACACCCAGTCACATTTTCTTTGTTATTCACACAACACAAAGTGGCGAATATTCTAATATGCATTGGGACATCAAATCAGGCCATCACCCAGTTCAGTGGCCACTGCATACCACCTATTTTTCTAAGCCACCAATTGCATTTGGTGGCAGTGAAGACAAAGCCCTGTCTCCACGACAAATTGCAAATGTTATGTCCACATTAGCTGGGGCTACAAAAATGCACATGGCCCCAGCGAATTGTGAAGAGGGCATGTGCAGTACATTTGGGAATGAGCAGCAAATGTTTTTAGAAAATCCTGTGGACGCTGCACGGCAAATCGGTGCCTGGTGCACTGAATTGGTGTACAGGAATCCACTATCAGAGTTGTTGCAATGTGCATTGTGCATCTAAAATCAGCTCAAAACCAAACTGAGCAACCACACCACAGTTCTGATTGATGCTCCTAGACAATGCAGCCCCAGGTGAGCTGACTGTCTCTAAATTATCGAGTGCCTGTTCACTCGTGTGCCCCCGTCTTACTGCCCATGCATTTGTGATAAAGACATGGCACATGCAGTGAGGTGGCTATCCATGAGCGGACAGTTTGGCGGTGACCGCTGTATTCAATTTGCATTTTTCGCTGTGACGGATTTGTCGCACGGTTTTCACTGTGCAGGTGTTAAGCCCATTCCACAAATTGCTCAGACTGGAGTTTAAATAGTAAATCTAAACTCCCTGAGTCCGCACCCCACCCCCTCAATTTGCGACGGGATGGATTTTTCAGACTAATAGTTTACGTCGCACATGTGTGCGATGTAAACGATAAGTCTCAGTGACTCCGAACCAGTTTGGCACCCCCAACCAGGACTTTCCTGCCATTAGAATTGGCAGCCAAACAAGGTTCACTGCTGCAGTAGGCAGCATGGTAGAAGTTAGCTCTGCCACCTCCTAGCTCGCTACCTAGCATGGCAATGAACATGGGCACCTGACTGCACAAATACCCTTGGGTATTGGGTACCGAAATATCTGTGCATTCTCAAGACAATACTGTCAGTAAAAGAAACTTTCACCTAGCCCACATGTACATTCACAAAGTCACACACATAATTATCTAACCATGGACAAATGTGTTGACAATGGGAGCCAGAAAAAAGAAAGATGAGCAGACAATATAAAATAAAATGTAACCAAAGAGAGTAAGAGAGTGGGGGGTGGAGAGGGGCGGGGGTAGGGGTGTTTGGTAGACACAGAGTTCTGCCAGCAAGAGTTCAAATAGCAGGGGAGAGGAGGACCGCTTGTGAGGTATGACTGGGGAGGGAATGGATAAGAATACAAGTGGGCCAGGTGTGAGTGGGTCCACAGCTGGCAAATGAGGGGAATGTGTTGATGGGGTTCTATTTGAGTGAGTAGGTGGATGAGTTAGTGGATGGATGGTACAGTAGGTGAGTAAGCAGGGAGTGGGTGGGTGAGTGATTGAGAAAGCAGGTGAGTGGATGAGTAAATTGAGAGACTATGTGGGCGAGTGATTGAATGTGCCAGTAAGTAAGTGGGTGAGAGGGCATGTAACTGGATGGATGAGCAAGCAGGCAAGTAAGGGGTAGGTGCATTAGTGAGTAATTAGGCATAAGAGACAGCATATATTGAAAGGTCAGTGGCCACCTACCCCCAGGCAGTTACTCGCACAAGCAGAGGGTGACTAACACACAAACACTCACACACAGTCAGGTTTGCTGGCAGTGGTAGGCAAACAAAAGCAATGGGAGTATAGTATGCAAGTAAAAAGAAAAAAATCAGCTACCAAAAAAAGGGGAGGAGATTTGAGCGACATATAAGTCAGTCAGCCCTAAGAGTTCAATTTCAGTGTAGGCCCAGTACATGGGTGACCCAGGTGAACAAATGGTGTAGCCAAGTGGGAGTGTATAAAAATAAGTGTGACAGGTGCAGATGGTGGTGTGGGTATGCATGTGGGCTGTGAGTGGTACATGGAAGAGATGCTGTTGAGTAAATGAGTGGGAGTGAGTAGGAGGGTAAGAAGGCAGGTGAGAGAATAAGTAGGTGAGAGTGAATGAGTGGTTCAGAAAAAGAAAAGTGAGTAGGCAGTGAATTAGGGAGAACTAGCGAGTGGGAGGATGGGTAGGTGACTGGGCACTAGAGTGAACATAAGGATTGGTGAGCAGCCACCAATACACACACAGGCACACACACACATACCCCACCTACCAACCGACATGGGCGAGAATGATGGGATGGGGAGTGTGATTCTTGTCAATCCATCAGTATCACCAAATTCTGTTCCATAACTTTTTTTAGAACAATTTTTGTTCCTTTTGGTCTAATAATTGCTCATGTCACTTATTTAACATCTCCTTAAGTGTAGTCTGTTTGACTGAGGTGCATTACATCCCAAACATGAAGCATAGCCATTGTTGTGCTTAAAAAGATCTCAGATAGACCCACAAAGTGCAATCTAAAAAAAATGGAAAGTACATAGGCAGGGGACATGGGTTTTCCCTGCCATGAGATGCGGTGCTCCTTCTTTAATTAAATATAGGACATTTCAGTATTTGCACATCAAATAGTTCCACCATATTACAAAAATGTGCTATGTTAACATATAACTGTTTAAATTGAACATTTTTTATGCTTCATGTAGGGTGAGTGATATGTGACAAATTAAATATAGTACATGAACTTTTATAAATATTTTATTTTATGTGACATCATGTATAATACTCAATTGTTGTTTCATACTGTATTGATAATTGTAATGATTTTATTTTTTTATCTAGATGGGGATTCAAAGATTACATTGGGAGAGCTGTTAAGCTTTGCAACTGGAACCAATCAACCACCAGCTCTTGGTTGGGATGTGCAGCCATCTGTATCATTTGATTCTACTGGCAACGTTTTTCCACACTCAAACACCTGTAGTAATATACTATATTTGCCCGTTGTACTCACATCCTTTGAACAGTTTAAAGAAAAAATGGATTTTGCTGTGCAGAATTCACCTGGCTTTGGTCAACCATGAGTGACACATTTTGACTCTTTAATTACCAGTGATGATGTTTGTTGTTTATTAATATATTATGTATATTTCCTTGTACAGTTAAGTACATTCAAATGCAAAAATTTTATATTGCTGTTGTTATAAAAAAATCTTGTCATACTAAAATATTCAAGTTGCAACAAAAAATTGCTATAATTTCTTACTAGGCATATTTGTTAATAAACATAGTTAAACTCAAGCTATGGAGTAAGTGTCATCCTTAATCACAGAGTACTGTATATCCATAACATTCAGAACTTGTTTTAGTTCATGAGGGAATGTATAAATGATCTGACTGATGAATAATGATCAATTCCAACATTGCCATCATCCTGCAAAGGTTCTACAGTGTCATGTAGAAGTTGTAAATGATTTTCTGAAAGATTTAAATTATTTTCTGGAACAACAACATTATTATCTGTTAAAATGTTTAGACTAGGATATGGCACAGAATTAGTAACATTTTCTTGTCCTAAACTAGCTGTTTGGTCACAAGAGGAAAGAATTCCTGCATGCCACAGTTGAAGGGGGGACTGGTTGTGTAGTGAACTTAACCTATGGTTATTCCACTGCTGTACAAACTCTTGTATAGCAACATTTATTCGAGGCATATACACATAATGCAGTGAATACAAGTCAATTTCACAGTTACTGTCCAGTAATGAACGTTCTTCCAAAAAAAGAAATATGTTTTTAAAGAATGAAGACACAACCCGGTTTAACTCTGCCCAGAGACGTTCAATTCGTTGATTATGCACGCTTTTTCCAACAATAAAACTTCCTCTTTCTGGGCCTCTTGCATGGATTATATACCTCGCCACATCAATATTTTCCATTCCTGCATCTCCACGTACTCTTAGAGGTAATCCAAATTTCAGTACGCCATCTTGAAAGTATCTCAGTACTGTTCTTGCCTGATTGTTGTTGGTAACCTGAAGGTAAATTATCGCTCGGCTATATCCATCCACACATCCATGTACAACAAATCTCCAATTGATTAATTTATGATTACTGTCAATGTGCCTGTTAAAAAGGAGAAATGTGTGTTAAATATCAACCAGATCTGAAACATTCCTTTTTAAAGAAGTGAAAATCACAGCATATTTTTAAAGGTTTACTAATAGTAATAATAAATAAAAATTAAGCAATTACAAATAATTATGAACATGGTGTAATATTTGTTAAGAGTTTGCCTAAAATACCCATAGAAAATGAGATTTGAAAAAGTAATACAATAACTACATAAATAGTATACAACCTTCCAAAATAGTATTTGTGCACCTTGGTTTGCTCTTTTAATTCACACTATCTTACAAAACAAAATATCTGATTTTGTATACAAATCATGGTTAGGAAATTCAATTCTGCAGTTCTATGTCATTCCATTGGTTTCAACATTGTGAAACCAACCACTGTGCGGTGTTGCAAGGCAGTACTGATTTGTGTTGATTGGCAATGTTGTTTAGCTGCCAGGGCTGCTGAAGAGTTGTCCTTTTGCAGCATTTGGCCTTGCTGTCTAATCTGTGACATCAGAACCCTTAACATCTCATCCTTAGTGACATCAGAACCCTTAACATCTCATCCTTAGTGACATTAGAACCCTTAACATATTGTACCTGGTTACATCAGAACCCTTAACAACGAGGAGACTTGTATTAGAAAATATATTTTTTAAATAATTGTCTTTCAGTTTACATACATATATATAGTAGACTACAAGTGCCAAGCACCAGCATCAAAATGCACATATATGGTAAAGTGGGAAAACCAGTCACTGATGTGGCAATGTCAATGTTGAACATTATCGACTTCATGAATCACAGTATTAAACATCATAAAAAAAACAAATGAAAGACAATAAAAAAATTAATTAGAATAAATTTAATATAAGGTCATTGCTCAGAGATTCATTTGTAGAGACCAATAGCACTAGACAGTTATCTGTCACAGTTATATTAGTACAGTATACACACTTTCAGAAGAACATAATCCACCAGGAAGTAACTTCCTGATGGATTATGTTATTTTAAAAGTTGTCTAATACAGTGATTCATGAAGTCGATAATATATATTCTCTGAAAAAACCTTGGTTAGAAACCATGTTAAGTATAACACAACAAAACCCATGAAATGGAAATTTTAAAAAGAGGTCATGGGGGCTCCTTAACTTATGTCCCCCTACCCCCCTCCCTTGGCCCCCTTTTTAAATTTCCATTTCATGGGTTCCGTTGTGTTATACTAACGGTTTCTAATCAAAGGTTTTTTCAGTGAATATATATATATCAAATAGCAAAAACCTTCAGTTTATGCAGGGCATATAAGTGAGATAATGCACCAAAAGCCAGGAAATGAGATTTTGTACTCTAACCTATATTACTCTAAACTATAGTACTCTAACCTATATTACTCCGTTAATTTAAACTCAATTACTCTAAAATAACACTCCTGAACTAAGCAAACATCACTTAAATCACACCTCTATTTAGCTGCACCTCTGTAACCGGAGAGGTATGATATAGGATATAAGCGCTCCCCGCTGACTACGCTATCTTGCATATTGACCGGGTGGCTACGTACCCAGCGGGTGGGGTAGCTGAGGTTTTTAAACAACATCTTGGTTGCTCTCTACTGCCATTGACGTATAATATCCACATGGAAGCTATGTTGGTTAGGTTGCAAGTTTCACCTTCTTTTGCTTTTCACCTTCTTATTGTTTATAGACCTCACCTCCGGATACATCTTTTAGTATTGAGTTTGCCGACCTGTTGGTGACTCTCTGACTTCAATACACTAATTTAGTGGTGGTTGGCGACTTTAACTACTGGCTGAGGGACCAGTCAGACAATAAAGCAGAAGCCCTAGAATCTGTACTTAATGATCTAAACTTTACTATTCGACCTCAGGAGCCTACCCATGTTAGAGGACATATCCTTGATTGGATTGCTTTCAATAATATCTCCTGTCTCGTTGATGACGCCCAGCCATGCCCCTGGTCGGACCATTACATCTTACCATTTAAAGTCCTCCTCCCTTCTAAACCAGCACCCTACCATGCGCCGATTGTAAACATCAAAAAGCGGAATCTTAGAAAACTCTCTGAAGCTACTATTTCTAGCTGCCTATCACTCCTCATGCAGTCTACTAATGATTATGACTCTCCTGAGGTTTTGGCTAAAGCATATAACGAATCTTTTGCCTCCCTCTTGGATACTCACGCCCCCCTGAGAGAAAGAAAAGTGCGACTGAAACCACGCCTACAACCTTGGTGGTCCTCTGACCTTGATTCTTT